>JARVZY010005508.1:2500-12500 GCA_030686995.1 Artemisia argyi | reverse complement strand
GTTGATCGTAAGTGAGAAGACTGGTTACGGAGAGAAAGAGGAAGCCAGATTCATATTCACATACATGAAAAGTATATAGGAAGAAGAATAATCTGTTTTTTCTTTTTGAAAAAGAAGAACTAACTTTCTTTGAATTTGAAGTAATAAGACTATCCCAATTATGACACTCATGGAGAAAGAATCTTAATAAATGCAAAGAGGAAGCATCTTTTATCCAATAGCGAAGAGCCTGAACCAAGATTTCCAGATGGGCTGGGTAAGGTATTAGTATATCTAATACATAATTTAAATGTGAAAAGTTGTCCTCTAAAAAAGAAAATATTGAATGAATTGATCGTAAATTATCGAATTTAACTAACCCTTTCTTTTTCTTTTCTAGGGAAGATATTAATCGCAGAGACAATGGAATTTCCAGAATAATTGAAGAAACCTCTGACATTACTTGCGAATAAAAATTATTGTTGTGCCCCAATTGTTTAGAATCATTAACAGAAAGAATAAAATGATTCTGTTGATACATTCGAATGATTAAACGTTTCACAATTAGTAAGCTGAATTTATTGTCATAACCTACATTTTCCAACAAAATAGATCTATTTAAACCATGATCATGAGCAAGTACATAAATATACTCCTGAAAGATAAGTGGATATAAGAAAGAGTGTTGTTGAGATCTATCTAGCCCTAAATAGCTTTGGAATTTCTCCATTTGAAATTCTATTTAAATGAAAGGTAGAGGATTTTTGGGATTATAAATGATACATAGTGCGATACAGTCAAAACAAGGTATTATAGTACAAACCAAATAGATACCTCGGATACAGATAAACTTATCAACGGATTCTCTATCCTCTCTTTTTCCATTTAAATTTAAGTATTTATGTTCGTTTTCATTATAGGATAACAAGATGATTAGAAATCCTTTACTTTTTTCAACCTAATCGCTCTTTTGATTTTGGAAATTTTTTATCAATATACTGTTTCTTATACACATACGTTTCCATTATGAAATGGAGAATGATAATATTTAGGATTCATTAAAAAATCAGGAATACATTCCTGGGAGAAAGCCTTCCCGTATTGGGCACTAATATTTTTTTAACGTCTAATTAGATCGGGTAATCGTTCAAATTAAGAACGGAAGCTCGTTGCTTTTTCTTTCCCTAAAAAAAAATGAAATGAATTGAAGCTTTGGGGCCCTATCCATTTATTAATTCGACCCAACTTGAAATTGACTTTAGTTTCCTACCTTTCAATAAATTAAAGAAGGCTTTGTACCGAGCCGGAAAGAATAAAATATTCTCAAAACTCTTAATTGATACGACATGCTATTTTTTCCATTCATTCCCTTTCAGGATCAGTCGTGGTCTTCCAAACTTTACCGATGGTATGGACGAATCCCTCGCTTCATCTAAATGTGTAAAAGATCCTAGCCGCACTTAAAAGCCGAGTACTCTACCGTTGAGTTAGCAACCCAAATAGAAAAAGGGGTATGTAGATACAATCAGAATAAAAAAAAATTATTAAATCAAAGCATTAATCTACGAAATAAAAAATAGAAAAAAATTTCTAATCTATTTGGAACATAAAAATGACTAAATTAGATGAAAAAAAATTCCCGATCAAAATAAATAAAGAAATGTAAAAAATGCTAGACCATCCCCTATTTCTATGTTATACACTTTTTCAATCAAAAATCCGGGTATCAAATCCAACGAACCCATCATTTGAATCAACAGGTAAAAAAGAAAACCTATGGGACGGAAATAAATAGAACTGCTTATCACGATGAATTATATTTGTTCGATACAATGTTGTCAATATAAACGTTAAGAAAGGAATACGATGGAAAAAAAAAACAAGAACTTAAATTGAAAGAATAGTAAAAAAGGGACTTGTGTTGGATTGGCACTGCATATACATATATACTAAAAATTTTAGTTTAGATGGAGAATAAACAAAGAAGAAGTAGAAAAAGTATTTATGCAATCAAGAGTGTATTGAATCCATATAGAATAAAGAACTTCGATTCCTTGTTTCTTACTTGATATTAGAGGTCGAATGAAAACCATCCAATTGCAGGTAATGCCAAAATAGTTCTATTTTGTGAGGATGAATCAAATAAGGGTTTCCTTAGAAAAGGATTCTATCAAAAAAGATTCTATCAAAAAGGATTCTATAAAAACAATGATAACTAGATACGAATAGAAGAAGAAAAGAAGGAAATAAAAAAACATAGTATAGAAAAGATATCCAAAATGATATAGAAATCATTATCCTACCCTTATTTTTTATTTCCTTAATTTAATTGAATTTCATTTGATTAGGGCAAAACCTCTGCCTTTTTTAAAATATCCTGAACAGTTCCTGTAGGTTGAGCACCTTTTTCAAGGAAATAGAGAATAGCGGGAACGTTTAAATAAGTTTGATTCTTGATCGGATCATAAAAACCCACTTTCTGAAGATCTCTTCCTTCTCTTCGGGATCGAACATCAATTGCAACGATTCGATAGACGGCTCATCGGGATAGATGTAGATGAAAAAGAACCCCCCCCCCCTAGAACCGTATAGGAAGTTTTCTCCTCGTACGGCTCGAGAAAAAATGATGTTTTGTCTATGGATAAAATTAGAATTAGAATAAATAGAAAATCTGTAAAATGAATTATTCTATAATATAATTTCAAATTTCAATTTAACTCATAGTCATTTTTATTTAGCTGCGTTGCTGAAAAAAAATCATTTGTACTCATAACTCAAGTTCAATAATATAATAATAATAATTCTCAAATATATTAAAGATTTTTAAGATATTTTTTTATTGAGTGGTCTTTAACCCACCGTTTTTGTCTCGTTTAAAATTTATTTGGATTCTTTATTCGGATCCGTGAGACAATTGAAGTGGTGTTTCCTTGTTCTGGGATCCTTTATTTTTGTTTTAAATCATTGGGTTTAGACATTACTTCGGTGCTTCTTAATCCTTTCAAAATGGTAGCAACATACCCCTTTTGGGATTTCTTTCTATCAAAGAATCATACCGAGGTTGATTCATGCGCGATACACTGTCGATCGAAAAAGTTTTAGCCGTTCCAACAATTTTGAAAATTTGTTGGAATGGAATCCTTTCGATTTCTATATCGAAGATATACTTACGAAGTTGTTCCAATTTATTAATTGGCATTAACCCTAGATCGTTGCCCCTGAGAAATTAATAAATACTTTCTACTCGAGCTCCATCATGAACTATTTACATTAGAACCCAATAAAAAAAGAAGGGTTCTAGTAGAATAGAACAAACGACGTCGAGCCAAGAGCACCTTCATTCCTATATAAAATGGTGGATGTAACAATAAGAATCCACACCGGATCATGTCCTTCAAGTCGCACGTTGCTTTCTACCACATCGTTTTAAACGAAGTTTTACCATAACATTCCTCTAATTTGGAACCAGTATGGAATTGATTCAATTATGGAATCATGAATAGTCATTGGTTCAGTCGGTACAGAGACATAGTTATTTATATTTAATAGAGAATATCTACACAGATAATAAAGATTTTTCTGAATAAATTTTAGCAAAATGCCGTCTTTTTTTGTCTGAATATAACATTTTTCTATAAATCTCTATCTCAAAAAAATATCTAACAGAAATATTAAGAAATCCAAATATAGAAATAACATAACTAACAGAAATCGCACAAATAAAATAAATAAATAAATTCTATTTGACTCTGCCTCTTCAAGTGACTCAATAAGATAGACTGACCATTTTCAACTTCCCAACCTAGAAGGAATCATTACAAATCTTGATAGTTGAAAAAGTTTTCTACTTCTACATCATTCTTTGAGTCAAGTTTTACTCCTTTTTATTATCATAAAAAAGCAAGATCTCTCTTTCTTTTCAAATGGAATTGTCAATGATGCAAAGCAAATAAGCTAAATAGATCGAACAATAAAAAGAAATATCATTGTTAAATATTTAAATTTTCATATTTTAGGGATGCAATTTAGTTTTCACAAAAATGGAAACACTATTGTCACTGAAATAGGATAACCATACATACCTATAGGCTAAGCACTTCCTCGTTTTATATGTATTTTCATATTTTTTTAACCTGAGGTTAAGTAATCTTTTTCCAACTGTGATCTATGCCCCATTTTCTATGGGTCACAAAAGGGTTCAGTTACTTTTGCATGTCATTTGAACTCGATTTAGTTTGGTTTGTGAAAAAGTCAGATATGATTCCGCGAAGAATAAAAAAAGTCTATCCAAACCTTGAAACAGAACCTTGTTGAACAAAAAAGAAGTATTAGAATACAATGGATATGCTCTGGGACGGAAGGATTCGAACCTCCGAATAGCGGGACCAAAACCCGTTGCCTTACCGCTTGGCTACGCCCCATTTCTATTTTTATTGGATACTTATACTATTAAAGAATAATATTGGTATTAAGTGTTCGTCAATTCCAGTCCAACTATAGAAAATCTTTATTCTTTATAGAATCTATTATAGATTCGTGCTAGGATTTTGGCATGTGTATCTCTAGAATTAATTCAATGGAATTTATTGATCATTACATATAATTCAATTAAGATATTGTATGAAAGTATGATTTCTTCTATTCTCCTTTGAGAATCGGAGGATTTTTGATTGAGCGGAAAAAGAAGGATTTTTTGTCTACCTTACTTTACTTCATTTTTCCTTATATCAATAACTCAATCAAAATGCAATTATCTCGACGAAAAAAATGTCTGTTATGCTTAATATCTTTAGTTTGATCTGTCTTAATTCTGCCCTTTATCCGAGTAGTCTTTTCTTGGCCAAATTGCCCGAAGCCTATGCTTTTTTGAATCCAATCGTAGATGTTATGCCAGTCATACCCCTGTTCTTTTTTCTTTTAGCCTTTGTTTGGCAAGCTGCTGTAAGTTTTCGATAAGATCTTTAATACTATCCTAGAAAATTCATATTTATTCGAGAAAAATTATAACAATTGATAAGATCAAATAAGTCTGACAGTATGAACCTTCGATTCAAACATTGAAATTCTCGGATAGCCACGAGACGCCCTATTTCCTGATTTTAATCCTTTTTACGGCGAAATACCTTATTAGCTTCGGGTCCCTTACAATATCTAATTTGGGTATGAAAGTGATTTGTGGTAATCAAAGACTCTGATTACAAATTTCAACTTCATTTGAATTTCTGAACATTCTTTTCTATTTCTAGAATTCTTTTCTTGGTGTCAAAATAGGATATGTGATATAAAAATGGAGGATCTATTGTCTTTTCTCGTTTTTCTTTTTCAAAAAATGATCTTGGAGGTTGTGTAATGCTTACTCTCAAACTTTTCGTTTATACAGTAGTAATATTCTTTGTTTCTCTCTTCATCTTTGGATTCCTATCCAATGATCCAGGACGTAATCCTGGACGTGAAGAATAATTTTTTTGTTTTTATTGCTTGATTTTATAATTTTCTTAAGATTTTTTTTAGCTATTCCACACATTTAACAAGGAAAAAATAAAAAGGGGTTTGCAAAATTTGAAAGAAAAAATGGAAACTCATCAACGGAAACGGAAAGAGAGGGATTCGAACCCTCGGTACGAATAACTCGTACAACGGATTAGCAATCCGCCGCTTTCGTCCACTCAGCCATCTCTCCCAATTGAAAAAGATAATTACTATGTTACATTACACATCAAGTAAGGATTAAAGAAAGTATTTCTTTCACATTCTTTATCGTTATTATATAATTAGCAATTCAATTTAGATGCTCGAAAGATCCAAATAGAAAGATAAATAAAGAACACCTTCTTTCTTTTATTTTGTTCGAAGTGCCTTTTGGGCCTGGCCCGGTCAATACCCAGCCAGGCCTTTTTTTGTTCCAACGAATTCCCTTTATTTATAGGCAACATACTATAATATAAATAGCCAATTTGGTATCTGTATAAGAATATCCGTTCTGGGGTTTACATATACCTATAATTTTTGTTATAATGGAAATTGAGAAGGATTTTTGATTAAAAAAATAAATTAAGTATGTATCAAAAAATTTTTGCTTATTCTTATGTCATTAGGCAAACCAAAATTGATATTCAAATCCAAGAATAATTCACGAATTGTCAGTCAATAAATAGTTAATGGTTCCCATAAATTTAGGCTTTTTGAGTGAAAATATACATTTGATTTTTCAATATAAAAGTGAGTGGAAGTTTGTGTGTTTTGAGATACTATACAATCAATCGAAGGGGCAGATCAAATACAATCAAAAGGGGAAAAACGGTTTCTTTTCTAATTTTTTCTAAATTTAGAAAAAAGGATTAAAAAGGGATGCAAGTACAATAAACTCAAGTTTACTAATACAACTCAAAAAGGGAAATTTTTATCCTATTGTGTATCGTTTTGGCGGCATGGCCGAGTGGTAAGGCGGGGGACTGCAAATCCTTTTTCCCCAGTTCAAATCCGGGTGCCGCCTCATCAACAAACGAATCGAAATCTCTTGTTCTGTTCCGCTATTTTTTTATGTTCTGGGGATTTTGTAAAAGATTGGAAATCTTTGAATCTAAAATTCAAAGAAAGATTATAATGGTCGAAGCAAGACTTCCAGATTCTCTTCTACTGCTAATGTAATGTCTATTGATTGGGTCTTGAATTACATTGGATAACCGGCCGAGAATTCCACTACTAGTTGGGAAAGTACTTTCTATACTGTAATCTACATATATAGACTCGCGAGAATCTCTGAGTGTTCAGGCATTCAATCACTATTAGATTGAGATTGGATAGATAATTTACCTTTTATAGAAAATAAAAAAAAAAGCCCAAAACAATTTTTACCCCTCGTCAAGAGTATAATATACTATATCCCAACTCCTTCAGAGAGACAATCGGGAAAGGGTACGGATTATAAATCATATAGGAATTTTTAAAATCCATTTATTTGATTGATTCATCAATAGTGTTCGCCCAGAATCCCTTTTTGACTCTGGACCATTCATTCTACTATTATTAGTGAGCAATAATGGAATAATTCTATCATAGAGATAAGGGACATAATTCACATGGATATAGTAAGTCTCGCTTGGGCTGCTTTAATGGTAGTCTTTACTTTTTCCCTTTCACTCGTAGTATGGGGAAGAAGTGGACTTTAGAAGCACTCCTAATTTAGTTGAGAAATGAAAAGGTATCAATTGTTTTATAGATCGTTCTGCAACGCATTCTTTATTTAAATTGAAATAATTTTCAAATAAAAATATCTTCATTTCGAAATTCCATTAGATTCTAGTGGAGAAATGTATTCTATAACAGTAAAACAATTATTTCAGATTCATTGGAAGTTTTCAGATTCATTGGAATATAAATATATATATATATATAAATGTATGAAAGAAAAGATTGGGTCCTACGTCAATTCCAAATATGGATTAATAACTACATATATTGAATTGAAGATTGAAGATAGAAGCTAATATAGCATACCCTTTTTATTAGAAAGTCAAGTACAACTTTATACACTACTATAACACTAATAGAGAGTATGGTAAGTAATAAAGCAATTTCTTACTTACCATACTCTCGGATCTCATAGAATATCGCCGATTATAGCCCCTTGATTTCAGCAAAAATAGAATACTTTTCTTTTGATTTCTTCAAAGAATTCAGAAGTCGAGTTTCATTTAAAGTAATTAATTAATTATTTTGACTTACTGTTTTTACGTAAATTATAAGTAGAAAAGCAGTAGGAACTAAAATGAACAGTGCAGTAGCAATAAATGCAAGAATATTTACTTCCATAATCTCATCGTTTTTTTTTATTTCACAATACAATAACTCGGGATTTAATCCCATAGAGATGATAAATCTTTCACCTGTCAATTCAATGAATGCATTACCTATCGATGATATTGAATCGGATCAATATCATGAATAACAATATCTGAGCTATTAAATTAATTAGTCGTGGAGAATTAATAGTATATAACATATGAAGATCTTTTATCCATACCGAATCCAAGATAGGATTCCCGGACCAATCAAAAATTCCTTTATTTATCCTTCTTTTCTGTTCTTTCTTTTCTATAACCTACCTTAGGTCTTCCTTCTAGAACCATCAAATGAAGTATAATCTAACCCGTCCGTTTCCATTAACTACAAAACCCCACCAACAAACAATACAAGCGAAGTGGAAAAAGACAGGAATTAGGTTTTAAATTTTAGTGATCCTCTTTTCTTTGGAAGACAAAACAAAGAAGTATGAGAAAGACGAGTCGCGGCCGAAAAGATGAAATATTCTGTCAACTTCACTATTTTAGTTATTTTCATTTTATTTTAGGGTGTGTTCTTTCTTCGAGAGAATCCTGAAAAAAAAAAAATAGAGGGAAACCCCTTCGGAATTCAATTATTCTCTCTGTCCCTTCATTTCACAGAAAATGGAGAGGCGAATTGATGTACTTATTGGATCCGTCGGGACTGACGGGGCTCGAACCCGTAACATCCGCCTTGACAGGGCGGTGCTCTAGCCTATTGAACTACAATCCCAGGGAAATAAGAAGAGATCTAGCAGAAAATTTAGATTCTTTTTTTTATTCTCTTGTCTTGTATCAGGTATTTCTTAAGAACAAGAGGGTTATACCATCTGATAGTAGATTGGCGAATTGTTGGGCCGAGCTGGATTTGAACCAGCGTAGACATATTGCCAACGAATTTACAGTCCGTCCCCATTAACCACTCGGGCATCGACCCAACGCCTAATTCATTTTAGACGTTCCATAATCAACTTCCTTTCGTCTCCCAAGTAGACTTGACAAATACATATCACTTGAAATCAAATATAACATTTGATATAAAATAGAAAGTCTCTTCTGAGTAGACTAATAGAAGGACTTGACAAATACGGATCACTTGATAGAAAATCCCACTCCTATAGTCTTTAGTCTTGGTATACCCCCAGAGGGACTTGAACCCTCGTTTTCTCCGTGAAAGAGAGAGGTCGTAACCACTGGACCATAGGGGCCTATGCCACCTTCATTCATAAATCAACTAGAAATAGGTAATAAGACAAATACCATAGGTAACTAAGGCCACCTTAACTTAATATAACTCAGGCCTGGAGCCGCCTTTAGGATTTAGGTGATGCATAGTATATAAATAAAAGGGAAAAACTCGTTAACTATTCTGAGGATTAATGGTAATCAAACTTTACCATTAAACTATACAATCTTGAAACTTGATTTCATTGGTCTTTCTCGTCTTTATCTTTCTGATTCCCAAAGGGTTATGCGTTGGATCCAAGATCCTTCACTCCGCAGTAGATTCAAGGTGGTTTACCAAACTATGATTTGTTCGGTCAAATTATATTGAGCCCTAAGTCATACTGTCAATTAACGACACGACAGGACAGGACAAGAGGGCAATAAAAGAAGAGAGAAGACGGAGATCTAGATTAGCTATACCCGCGTTAATAATAATATAAGTTAATAAATACAACATTCATACAGTTTTCTGGTATTCAATATTGAAGTAGATTAGAATATCTATGCCGTTATTATACATTATAATATAATTAATAAGTTTTGATATTATCAATCCCAAAGCATTGTAAGCCTAAGTGGGAGAATTGGGTTTCTAGGACTGTTTTATCAATTCTGTTTCGGTTGCATCTCTTAAAAATGACAATTAATTCAAGTTCAGTATAAATTTTTATTCCACCTATTTCATAGATTCCAGTCAAAGATTCATAGAATCCAAATTCCATCATTGCTAGATTTGATTTTGATGGATAATGCGCCAGCAAAAATGGTATTTTTTTTTTTTTTTTTAGAGAATTCGATATGGATGAATATAAATAACTGACAATTTCAAAATAATCCGGGATAGACGCAATGTCCACAATACCTGGATTTAATCAGATACAATTTGAAGGATTTTGTAGGTTCATTGATCAGGGTTTGACAGA
Organism: Artemisia argyi; assembly: GCA_030686995.1. Classification (NCBI taxonomy): domain Eukaryota; kingdom Viridiplantae; phylum Streptophyta; class Magnoliopsida; order Asterales; family Asteraceae; genus Artemisia; species Artemisia argyi. The sequence goes on along the minus strand of JARVZY010005508.1, from coordinate 2,548 downwards.
AGAACTTTCTAAGTTTCCTAAAATTGAAGATACAAATCAAGAAATTGA
>JARVZY010005507.1:0-29767 GCA_030686995.1 Artemisia argyi | reverse complement strand
ATGCTGTACCAGGACCTATCAGAGGTATATTTATGCCTACTACTAAATCCTCTGACTTTGATGGCTCACACCATCTCTTTGGCAAAAAGTCTAAAGACTTGCCAAATAAGTCTGAAGACCATCCAACCATAGGAACCCCTAAGCCCACATCCTATAAGTTTGACTTACCAGAATCAAAGGAAACCACTGGCATTAGGATCAATGACTCCCCTGACTCTAGAAGTATATCTAGTAATGATTCTAACACTTATGTCTCTTGTTCTTCCAGGGACAAGACCTCAGAGACCTCTAGTTATGCCAGCTGTGATTCCAAGACCAAGTCAGACTCACCCAAGTCCTTAATAAAGAATTCTGACAAGTCATCTTACAAGTCTATGGACTCTGAAGTTGCTGCTGATGAAGTTCTTTCTAAGACAGCCTCTTCTGAATACTTGTTATTTACTTCTTTTGAAAACAATTCCTTTCAGTGTTTACAAAACAATTCTATTTCTGGTGTTTCTTTGAATAATTCTGTGTTTAATAAGACATCTTTTGGCTTTAATAAATCTTCTAAGAAGAAGAAGTGTTTTGTTTGTGGTAGAAAATTACATTTAATTAAGGATTGTGATTTTCATGATAAGAGGATGGGTGTTTCTGTGGTTAATAATAGACCTAGACAAAAGTGGACCAAACCTTTATTAGTTCCACAGGCAAATTATAATGTCAGCAGAATGCATTCCATTCCTGCTGATTGGTCTGTTCCTTCTGATAGGTCTGTTTATGCTAGTAGATGTATGAATTCCCATAGAAATAGATATGGGTCAAGACCATTTTATGGATTTAATCATTGGTATGGATTTAATGACCCAATGTTTATGGGAAGGGGTAATTGGGAATCTACTGAAAAGTCTTCAGCAGATTGTTCTTGGACATATAACAGGCCATATAACTACAGGGATTCCAGGAACAATAGTGGATCTAACTCATCTTCTTGGGTACATCATAATGATCCACAGGGCAGACTCAAGTCTTTCATGACTTAAGTCTCTTAACATATTCATGTTGTTGTATATTAACTTCTTTTGTTGTAGGAACATCCTCGTCTTAATAAAGACTTAGGTATTGTTGATAGTGGCTGTTCAAGAAACATGTCTGGGAATCAGGAGAAGCTACATGACTTTGTACCTATTAATGGAGGTATAGTGAGGTTTGGAAGTGGAGTAGGAAGGATCACTGGCAAAGGAACCATTAGAACTCCAAAGGTGGATTTTGAGAATGTCTACTATGTGAAGGAGCTTCAAGGATTCAATTTGTTCTCAGTCTCACAAATTTGTGACAAAAAGCTTCCTGTGCTTTTCACTGAAGAAGGTTGTTTCATTCTTTCACCTGAGTTCAAAATACTTGATGACAATCATGTATTGCTAAAGGCTCTAAGAAATCATAATCTTTATACATTTGACTTGAATGATGTCAAGCCAGAAGGTGATCTAACATGCTTGGTGGCTAAAGCATCCTTGGATGAATCTACAAAATGGCATAGGAGGATGGCACATGTTAATTTCAAAGTCGTCAACAAACTTGCTAAAGATGGACTTGTTCATGGACTTCCTTCCAAGATCTTCACCAATGAGCATAATTGTGTGACTTGTAACAAGGGTAAGCAACACAAGGTTTCTTATAAAGCCATCACTGTTGTGAGCACAATCTCAGAACCATTGCAGCTGCTTCACATGGATCTTTTTGGTCCAACATCCATCAGGAGTATAGATCATAAATACTTCTGTTTGGTAATCACTGATGCTTTCAGCAGATTCAGTTGGACATTTTTCTTGGTGACTAAAGATCAAACCTTTCAGGCACTTAAAGAATTTATGGCTCTAGTTGAAAACCAACTTAACAAGAAGATTAAAGGTATAAGGTGTGACAATGGGACAGAGTTCAAAAATGCTAATCTCATTGAACTTTGTGGTTTAAAGGGTATTAAAAGAGACTATAGCACTCCTAGGACTCCACAACAGAATGGAGTTGCATAAAGGAAAAATAGAACCCTTATAGAGGCCGCAAGATCTATGCTTGCTGACTCTAAACTTCCCACCATGTTTTGGACTGAGGCAGTTGGCACTGCCTGTTATGTATTGAATAGGGTGTTGATTACTAGACCTCATAATAAGACACCCTATGAGCTATTGACAGGGAAGAAGCCTACCATTGAACACTTGAAACCTTTTGGTTGTCAGGTGACCATTCTTAATACAAGTGGTCACTTAGGCAAATTTGAAGCAAAAGCTGCTGAAGGGTATATTGTTGGTTACTCAGCTCATAGCAAGGCTTATAGGGTATATAACTTGGCTGCAAAGAAGATAGAAGAGACTCTTAACCTGAAATTTCTGGAGGATAATGTAAATGTTCAAGGCAAAGGTCATGAATGGTATTTTGACCTTGATTACCTTACAGATTATTTGGGGTATGCTAGACACAAAACTAACCCATCTGCAGGTATACAAGTGTCGTCTTCTAACAATGCAGGTACCCTACAGGATGATTCAGACAGTGATGAACCCACTATTGTTGTAACTACTCTACCAATTCAAATAGCAGATCCTCCTAACAAAGAAGCCTCTGATGCCAAATCTACTGATGATGTGGAAAATTCAACCTATTCAGAAGATCTTGCTAGACTCAAAAAGCAAGAACATGCACCTGCTGAGGAAGCTAAAAGACTTGGTCTTGAATTTGCTCAAGACACTGAAGCACTCTTACAACAAGCTGCTGATACATCTGCTGATGCAGCTGCTGCTTCTGCTGATGGAGATTCTGCTTAAGGCATTTCTGCTGCAGTTCCTGTTTCCACTGAAACTTCCATAAGTTTGGATGAACCTTATGGCAGGTTTCCAATTCCCTCAGATCTTGCTAATGTTGAGCAAAGTGATGGCATTTTTCAATCAGCTTCTTATGATGAAGACTTTGCTCCTACTTTAACCAATCTTGATAGCTCCATTGATGTTAATCCTGTTGCAACTAAAAGGATCAACACCATTCATCCACAAGATAATATACTTGGTGATCCAAATGCTATGGTACTCACCAGGAGTGCCATTAAGAATACCAAGTTTGGGCAATGTGCATTTTTGACTTATGTATCCACTCAGAAGAGAGACAATCACACAGATCAGAAGCATTGTTTGTTTGCTTGTTTCTTGTCCCAAGTTGAACCAACAAGCATTAAACAGGCTTTGAGTGAGCCTAGTTGGGTTGAAGCTATGCAGGAAAAGATGCAACAATTCAAGAATCAAGATGTTTGGGTACTTGTTGATCTGCCTGTAGGGAAAATTGCAATTGGGACCAAGTGGATCTTAAAATGCAAGAGGGATGCCAGAGGTATTGTGGTCAGAAATAAAGCAAAATTGGTGGCTCATGGTTTCAGACAAGAAGAAGGGATTGACTACATTGAGGTCTTTGCACCAGTTGCTAGGGTTGAGGCCATTAGACTGTTTTTAGCCTTTGCCTCATATATGGGGTTTAAGGTCTATCAGATGGATGTCAAGAGTGCCTTCCTCTATGGCAAAATTGAAGAGGAGGTATATGTTACTCAACCACAGGGCTTCGAAGACCCCCATCATCCTAAGAAGGTCTACAAAGTTGTTAAGGCACTTTATGGCCTTCACCAAGCACCAAGAGCATGGTATGCTAGATTGTCTACATTTCTTTTGGAGCATGGATACTGAAGAGGGGCTATTGACAAGACCCTCTTTATTAAGAAAAACTCCAGGGACATCATTCTAGTACAGGTATATGTGGATGACATTATCTTTGGATCCACAAAGGAGGCATGGTGCAGGGAATTTGAAGATTTGATGAAGGGTGAATTTCAGATAAGTGCAATGGGGGAGTTAACCTTTTTCTTAGGGCTGCAAGTCAAACAACAGCCTGAAGGGATTTTGATCCATCAGGAGAAGTATGTTAAAGACATTTTGAAAAAGTTTGATTTTGAACTTCTGAGGACTGCTACTACTCCATATGAACCACCCAAGCTTAAGAATCCAAATGAGCAAGATGAGGCTGTGAATGTTCATCTTTATAGGTCCATGATTGGTTCACTCATGTATCTTACAGCTTCTAGGCCTGACATTACCTTTGCAGTCAGTGCTTGCTCAAGACATCAAGTCACTCCACTAACTTCCCACCTAAATGCAGTGAAGAAAATTTTCAAGTACATCAAGGGCCAACCCAAGCTAGGCCTTGGGTACCCAAGGGAGTTACCATTTGTGTTGGAGGCTTACAGTGATAGTGACTATGCTGGAGCTAATTTGGATAGGAAATCCACAACAGGAGGTTGTCAATTTCTTGGTAGAAGACTCATCTCTTGGCAGTGCAAGAAACAAACCATAGTGGCTACTTCTACTACTGAAGCAGAATATGTTGCTGCTGCCAATTACTGTGGTCAGGTACTTTGGATTCAGAATCAGATGTTGGATTATGGGTTTAACTTTATGAACACTAAAATCTACATTGATAATCAAAGTACTATTTCTATTGTTAAAAATCCCGTTTTTCATCAGAGAACTAAACATATAGAAATTAGGCACCATTTTATAAGAGATGCAAATGAGAAGCATCTAATTCAAGTGCTTAAAATTCATACTGATGATAATGTGGCTGATTTATTAACAAAAGCTTTTGATGGACCTAGGTTTAATCACCTAGTTGTAAACATTGGGATGGTTAACCCTTGAATGCTATGTTTGAGGGGAGGCATAAGCCTCAGGGGAGGCATATGCCTCAGGGGAGGATTGTTATTGTTGTACATTATGTAGATTATTATGTTTGCTATAATTATGTTTACTAACCTTGTCTTGCAGGTTTCTAACTAATCTTGTATATTATTATGGTTGTTCTCTTGTGTTTTGTTTGAATGTTTGGTTACAGGTCTTGTTCCTGCTGATGTACAAAGATCTACATTACTTCTATCAGTGGAATCAGATGTAAAAGACATAAAAAGTAAAATTTTTTATTAATAAAGAGAAAACAAGGTACATCAACAACAAGATCATTCATCAGAAGAAACACAAAAGACATCAATCAACAACAGACAACCACCAACAAACCACCACCTCCCTAAGCCCCAACCCTCTACTCCACCTTCCTCTTCCCTTTGCCCAAGTCCTTTGGGTCAGGCATCTTTTTGTGGACTCCTCTGGATTGCATATCCTTGTTCCAGAGCTTGGGAGCAGCAAGACTCAGGACAACCTTCAATGGACCATTATTCCTCTTTGAGGATTGTGGCTCTTCAGGGACTGAAATCTTCCTCATATCTGCACATACCCTTTCCATTTCACTGGTCAAGAATGCTGTGACAGAAGTGAAATCAGGGACAACCATAGCTAGAGGAGTTGGAGCTTCCTCAGCTTTAGTGGTTTCTTCTGAAGAGGTAGGAGATGGACATAATTCTGAAGGGCCTTCACCTAGGTAGTAGTATGATCTTTGGATTTGAGGTATGTCAAAGGTGGAGTCTGATGATGTATCAGAAGAAACGTCAATGACTTTGGGAGATGGTTTCATGATTTGAGTGTGAGAAAGACTTTGGGATATATTATTTGTGTACTAATGGGTTGTGAGTTGCTTATGCCTTGAAGACTTCTTTATAAAGACTTGATTTGGGTTAAATGTGAGTTAATGCAAGTAAATGGGAGGTAGTTGAGTCAGTAGCAATTACTAATTGTGCAAGTTGTCCACTTAAGTGGATTCTTCGGATGAAAGTCAATGGGTTTGACCACATGCTGCTGATAATATCTATTCTGTTGTTAAGTGTGTTCCTGCTGATGGCTTATTAAAGATTACTTTATTCAGAGGAATGCAAATCTTTCAGAAGAATTAAAAACAAGTAAATACAATCAAAGCAAAATTTTTATTGATTCTTCTGAAGTACAATACAAGACAATGAAATTGAAAGATTAACAACAAGTTCCTATTCTACTTTGCCCTTGCCCTTGCTCTCCACAGTCTTCTCCTAGCCTTTGTTGTTGATGTTGAAGATTCCTTGCCACTAAGGACAGGGCAACCCCATCACAATCTTTCTTGTCTTTGGCAATGGGGGATTTAATTTTCTTCCTCTTGGACGAGAGGACTGAGGCTTCTCAGGGGTTGTGGGGTTGTAAAGTGCATCATTCTCATCATCCTCTTCATCAGAAGAAGTGAAGATGAAGGGAGACTCATCAGGATTGGGAACTCTGTTTGCCCTCTCCAATGCATTCCACCTTCTCTCTATCTCTCTCTGGTACAAAGGATCATCAATTTCATAAGGATATGGTGGAAGATCTTTAGATGATGATGAACTTGGAGCAGGTACATCATGTTTCTTTTTCTTGGCTTGTTCCTTTGTGAGACCACGGGGAAGTGTTGGCATTCTGAGTGGAGGTGGAGATGTTAGTGAATCAGAAGTATCCGAGGAGTCAGAAGAAAGGTTGATGATACGTTGATTGGAAGCCATGGTTGTATTGTTGATTGGTGGAATTGTAATTAGGGATTTGATTTGTGTGGAGAGATTTGGGGATAATTAACCTTTATTTATAAGATCACCCAACCGCGTGTCTTTATTACCATAAATGCGAGGTGGTTTGGAGATAATTAAGGGTTATTTGAAATTTGAATAAAGAGATTTTTTTTACAGATATTTGATTTCCACTGAAGGGAAGATTCTGCTGATTGATTCTGCGGAAGGTTCTGTTGAATGAATGGTTGACCGTAGTCAACGTTTGACTATTTTCTGCGGATTGACCATTTGGTTTCAGCCGTTTGACTCGGTTTCTTCGGATGAGTCAGTTTAATTGGGATTTTCTTTAGTTGATTATTGGTCAAAGATTTCTTTCCAATAATTCATATCAGTTTCATTCCACGTTTGGTAACTTCCATAATTAACCAAGACGTGCATATCCCACTCACAAATTAACTGATTCCCTCTCACTATAAAATTTCAAAAACCATTTCAACATTCTTCAGTACTCCCAACCCTAATTTCTTATTCTCCATCAATGGCTGTACTACTTTTCAACGGTGATCATAACAAACATGCCTTTCTTGGTCGTGGTAAGGGTGATGAAGATTATGTGGGCATGATCGAATTTCTCCAAAGATCCAAGATTCGTTATGCTCTGCTCCAATATCCAAGTGTTATTCATGAGTCTCTTGTTGTACAATTTTGGGAAACAGCAACTACCAGATCTGTTGAAGATGGACCAACAGAGATTGTTGCTGTGATAGATGGGGAAGAATATGGGGTGACTGAGTCATTGGTCAGGACTCAACTACAATTGGATGATGAAGGAGGGGTGACTGATTTGCCTAAGGGAGAGATACTTACAGGACTTCAGGCTGCTGGTTATAGTGGAGATGGGAAAGTGTGGTACAAGAATCTGTTTTCTCCTAAATGGAGGTTTTTGACACACACTTTGCTTCAGTGCATGGGTTCTAAGTCTAGTGGATGGGACCAATTCTCTACAGACATTGCTCTTGCCATTATGTGTCTCTCTCAGGGAAGAACATTTAACTTTTCTAAGTATATCTTTAATTCTATGCTTGAAAATGTTAAGGATACCAAACTTAAACATTTAATGTATCCTAGGTTTCTTCAAATCATTTTAGGCATTCTGACCACTGACCCTACTCATTTGCCTGTTAAGGGTTTATCTAAAAAGTTGTTTACTCAAATGAAAATTAAATTTACTAGAGAACACAGACCCTTACTTCCAGCTATGTTGCCTGCTGGCAATGCTCCTGATGGAGTAGCTGCTGATGCAGCTGCTGATGCCCCGGTGGGCAATGCCCCTGATGGAGTGGCTGCTGATGCAGCTGATGGTGGTCAGGATCCTTTTGATGCTCAAGCATTAGAGGATTCTCTTGACAGGACTGAAGTTGCTCCTGATGCAAGTGCATCAGTTGCTTCTGATGTTCAGCCACCACCCTCTCCTAGGTCACCCACACCTGTACCTTCACTAATGGATATTAATTCTCCTGAGCATGAGCTCAATGAGAATTTAGGCCCTGACCAACCTGTCAACTCACCACAGTATACAAGACTTCCAACACCTAGTCCATTGAGACCTCATTTTGAGGATCATGTAAATGTAGATGTAAATGTATATTTAGATTATTCTACTCACAGGACCAATGATGCTTCTAATTCCACAGATATCCCTGTTGGTGGAGCTGAAGGTCCTGTTACTCTCACTCTTGTATCTGCTTTGTTGAACAGGTATGTAACTAAGGTGGACAAGTTGGAGAATGATCTGAACTTCACCAAAAAGAATCTTATCAATGCTGTTCTGACTCTCATTCGAAGAGTTAAGAAGTTGGAGGCTAAGCTTAAGCAAAGGAAGAGACAAGGTGTGGTGTATGAATCAGATGAGGAATCTACTAAAGCATCTGACAACATTGACTTGGAAGGCCTTGAACTTCTTGCTGCTACCACATTGGAGAGTGTTCAGAAGAATGCTGCTGCTGCTAGGCCTGCACCATCTATTCATTCTACTGATGTTAGGCCTGCTCCAACTGCTGATGTTGCTCATACTGCTGATGCAAGTGTTCCAAAGGATTCCAGAGTCATTTATGTCAGGAGAAAGCATTCTGCTGATGCTCCTAGAAAGAAGACTTCTGCTGATGCTCTCAGAAAGGAATCTTTTCCTACTACTATGCCAGAAGTGGGCACTCATTCTACATCAGCAGATATCCAAGCTAAATGTCCTAATGATTCTCCTGATAAGACTTTTGTTCCTCCTGAGACTACTACAATTAAGCAAGACAAAGGAAAGTCCATATTGGTTGATCAAGACATTCCTTCAAGAGTGAAGTCCAAGGTGGAACTTGCTAATGAAAAACTTAGTGAGATTGCTGCTGCACATTTGCAAGCTGAAGAGGATGCTGCAACTACTAAAGCTCAATTGGATTTGAAAGCCTCAGTGGCACTTGCTAGGAAAATTCAAGCTGACTTGGATAAGATGGGAACTCAATTTACTAGCACCTTGCCTGCTGAAAGACAAAAGGAACTAGATGAAATAACTAAGAATCTTTCTGCAGAACAATGAGAAAATTTGGCTGAACAGGCTGCATCTAAGCCTAATTTGGGTGAATCAGTGCTTGGAGTTGATAACCATGCTTTTGTTCAGATGATGGTTGAAAGAGGAAAGTTGCAGAGACAACAGGAGGTAGAGAGAAAAGCTAAGCATCAAAGGGAAAGACCTTGGACAAAGGCTGAAATAAAGAAATACATGAGGAATTTTGTGAAGAATCAGGGATGTTCTATGTTTGGGTCAGGATGGAATCAAAAGAAGGTTTGGGGATTTTCAGATAAACAGCTCACCTTCAACTATGACAAGATCATTTCCAATCTTCATTCCTCTGGTATACATGTCCAAGATGTCCTGGAGTTTAGAGGTAGACTTTTGGATGAGCCTGTTGCTAAGCGAACCAGGCTTAATGATACTGCTGATCAGCCTGCTGAGTCCATTGGGTCATTTCATACTAGTCAGGAGAAAGTGCATTCTCCTTCAGTGTTGCTTCAGAGGGATGATACTCCTGATGCTTCTCATCATGATACTGCTGAATCTCAACCGGATACTACTGAAGCTCCACATGATGTTTCACATGATGCTTCAGCAGATACTCCAATAAAAGTACATGATGATGATGATTCTACAGATGTTCCTGCTGATGCCTCCAAACAAGTGCCTAAAGAAGAACCTGCTGATGGTTCTTCTATTCCTATTACTACTGGCACTAGGAGGAAGTCTAAAGCTATAAAGAGGAAGGCTCCAAAAGATATTCCTTTAGAGGACAATACTACTTTCCTTGATTATGCTTCTGATGATGGTCAAGACCCTGTTGTTTGGGAGAAAATTGTGAAATGGGAACTTGTTGCTTCTGAGCTTGGTCAAGGACAAGTGAGTATCATAACTAGACAAGATGGATCTACCAAGACATTCTTGTTTCTGAGCCAAATCTTACATATGGTGGACAAGCAAGATCTTCTTTCACTTTATGACTGGGTTACCAAGTATGGAAAGGTCAGAAGACATGGGTGGTTGACTATTGGAAGTTCTTTCCTCTTCCTAATGTTCATATGATTGTCACAACCACTGGTAAGACCTTATACTGTTGGGCTGATGTCCTTTACCCAATCACAAAGGAAGTAATGAATCTCATGCTGGAGGCAAAGCTTTCTATTCCTTTGGATATGACTAAGAATGATCTTCATCTTGCTGAACAATTGATATGGTTCATCAGAAGAAGTATCTTGACTAAGCAGGAACTGGCAACAAAGCATGGCATTCAAATGGACTCATATCTGCAATGAGCTGGTCTTGGTATGGTATTTTGTTGTATATTTTTCTTTTCTTTTAAGCATAAAAAAAAAAAAAAAAAAAAAAAAAAAAAAAAAAAAAAAACTAACATATTTGTATAGTTTTGTGTATGTTGTATGCAGGTTTGGTGTTGATTCTTATCACACTTTTTCTGGTAATCAACTTACCTGATGTTGACTATTCCATCAAAAAGTTGGCTAGTCTAAAGGGAACAGCTTTGGTAAAGACTCATCAAATCTGTTGATAGCTGTAATGGTTTGCTCAAAACCATAGGGTTCTCAACTCACCTATGCTTTCTTGCTGAGAGTTGAAATGGTTGTCAATTGACCATGGATTTTTCCTTTTTGTATTCCAAATACTTGGCTAGCCCACATGTATATGGCTTGTGGTAAAGGCAGTGCAAAACCATATTTAGTATTCAATTGACCAAGATGATAATTCATCAATAATTGACTAGTCCTGAGCAAACGGCTACAGGTAAAGACTTCTCAAATCCGTTTATAGCTGATGATTTGCTAAAAATCATATTCTTTGGGTCATCAGTGTACCATAGTTTTTAACTGAGAACACTTGGCTACTCCAGTAGTGATGGCTATTGGTAAAGAGACATCAAATCCATTATTTTCAATGATTCACCTCTCATAGGAGTTAATACACCTGGATGTGCTGAGAATAGTATGAAACTTATATGTTTTGATGTACATTTAGTCATGTGTTGCTGCAAAGAATGGAGTTTTCAAATCCTTATTGATCATAGAGATTCTACTTATGAAGATTCTTTGTTGCTGAGGTTCATCCTCAATCCTCTAGTTTGTGCTATTGGCGATCTATCAAGAAATTTTGAACTTAACTGTGTCAAATTCAAGATTAGGGGAGGATTGTAAGGAATTATTGAGATACTGCTGACTGATACTGCTGACAGGTTCTTGCGGAAGCTTAGAGAGTTTCTGCTGATGAATGGTTCCTGCGGACGTATAGAGATCCTACGGATAGAGTTAAACCGTGGATAGATACTATGTAAATTAGGACAAGATATGTAGAATATCTTTTATTAGTTTATGATTATTTGTTTCTTGTAAGAAAGGTTAGGGTTTCCATTAGTATATAAGGAACCCTAGGTCATTGTAATACGTACGAGTTTTCATAACATTATTAGTGAAAGTTTATTGATCCATAGAGGATCAAGTTTAGTATAAGTTTGTTTTTATATTCCGCAATAATTACAAGCTCACAGAGAGTATCTCACTTAGTCTTACTGGTGATTACATTAGTAGGCTAACGATCTATTGGCTCGTGATCTATCAAGACATAGATCCCTACATTATATTAGTTAAAGGTTTAATTATGGTAAATTATATAATTAAAGGGTTAATTGTAACTTTTGGAACTATGGGGTGTAAAGTGTAAATCTGATATGTTTGGCTTATGTGACTTTTATATGAATGTTATAATGGGGTTATTTTTCATGTGTGACCCCCAACTTGTTAAAATGACACTTTTAACCTTAGAACATATTCGGTAACCTAACGAAACCCTAATTTCAGAAAATAACTATAAAAGGAAATCTGTAATACATGAGGCCATAAAACTTGACATTGGGACAAAACTAACTTATAAGAATGTGATAATATATGAGAACTTACTAATTTTGGAAATCTGCTAATTATGGAAACATGCTATTTTTGGAAAGTGCTATTTATGGAAACCTTATAAAATTGGGAACCTTCTAAATAAGGAAACTTACTAAAAATAAAAAGTCTTCTAAAATGCTTAAACTACTTAAAGTGAAAAATTACTAAATATGGAAAGTTACCAAAAAAATAGAAAGCTGCTAAATATGGAAAGTTTCTAAAAATGGAAGGGTAACTAAAAGAGGTATTTTAAGCAAATTAAAACTCTTCATAATCTGTATCCACTTCTCTTCTAGGTTCAATGAAGCGGGAGTGATCCATCTCTCTCTTTGTGATTTGTGACCTTACTATTACTTTGGACTGAGGTACAGATATTCCGTACTCTTTCAGTAGGAGTGCACATTTCTCTCTCTTGACCTTGTCTTTGACTTGATTATCGTGTTATGACCTCCGTTTGGCTTTGATTTTGATCCTTCGTACTTGACCCTATAATTGATGTGTTTCACCGGAAATTGAGATCCTATTGTTATTCGTTTGAACCCTTGTGACCCGTTCGATAACCTTTTGTGACCTAAATCTTTGAAACTTTGTGAGACCTTGGGTATTCTTTGGGATATTGTAACTGGAGATAAAACCCTTGTGAGACTTGAATGTTCTTTTGGGGTAATACAACGGAAGGTGAAATTCTTTTCTTAATTATGATATGGAAATAATTAAAGGAGAACTATTTTATAACGACACTTTTAATATGATTTAAGACCACTTACTTATGGGACCTTATAAATTCATACAGACCACTTTTGAAGGATATTGGATGAAAACCTTTAATAAATATCGCATTCATAAATGTCATCTTTTAGAAGATCTTTTATAAATGAATCTTGTTATAAACCTTTTTTAAATGGGATTGTACTACGAACCTTTAAAACTAGTGATGGAAACCTGCTAAATTGAACTTTGTTTTAAACTCTCATTATGACCCTTTGATTTATAAACTATGGGATTTTGGGACTTGGAATAGAGAACCTTGTGGATTGGGAACTTTGGCTTTGACCTCTTTATTTTGACCCATTGATACTACATCCTTGATCGACCCTTTGACATTGATCCTTCAACATTGATCCTTTGATATTGACCTATGATACCGAACCTTGATACTGAATCTTTGACATTAATCCTTTGACCTATCTCTTGATATTGACCTATGATCTATTGATAATGACCTTTGGGTATTTGAACCTTTGGGTATTGGACCTTTGATATTAAACTTTTGATATTGAACCATTGATATTGAACCTTGACCACTTGACCCTTCAGTATTTACCCGGGGTATTACTTGTTATGGAGTAGCCACAACCATAGCATTGATGCACCAATGTTATGTACTCTAGCGTAGTTGGAGAGATGTACTACACCGTCCCTGATCTACTATTGACTACTGCTTTGATTGTGATTGTTATTGGCCTACGGGGGCGTATGGATGCATCCTAGATTTGTATTGTATTGATTGATTGATTATTGGAGCTACTACATTGTCTACATTGCTACATATTGTATTGGTGACTAGGTATGCGTGCATTGCAACCCCTCACATATTGGGAGTTGATCACTCCATATTGGGCTACTATTGTATTGTATTGTATTGATTGGCCTTGGGTAAAATACTAAAAACTTACATACACTATACCTTACACTTAACCATGTCATCTTTTGATTACCCTTTTTGATACCACATATTCCTAATTCCTTGTTTATTCCCTACTCTATTGTATTGCTTTGCTATTTGTTCATATCTGTTCACTGAGCTTTTTATGCTCAGCCGCTTTCTTTTCCATGCGGCAGGTTTAGTAGGAAGCTGGGTTGTGGATGAGAGATCTTATTTTGGGCTTAGAAGACTTCACCCTGATTAGCTACTGGCTGGACTTAGAGTGGTTTAGAAGTACTTGATGTTGGGCTTAGTTTAGTTTGTCGCCCTTTTGTAGTTTGCATTTTGTTTAGTTTTCTATTGTAACCCTTGTAAACTTTGTTGGTAATGTATCTCCGTTTCACTTGTGTTCTGATTTGACTCCATAATGTTACACTTTAGCCCTTTTTGGGTTGAGGTGTTACATGTTTAACACTTATTATTTGCTTCAATAAATGATGTGCGTCTAGGTAATACTCTCAAATATGTTGTTATTCAATTTTTTTCCGTCACGCCTAATGATAAAAAATCATATTAACAATCATAATTTTCAGGGTGCCTTTGGTTTGTGGCTATGGGAATTTGGGTGACTCTTTGAAGATGCTTTTCTAGGGGCTGCTATGATTATTGGCTAAAGGAGAAGCTGAGAATGGTATTCTTTTTTAGTCAATCTACTTAAATACCCTATGCGATTAGTTTTCCAGAAGTCTTTTGTTTAGAGTAAATGTAGGATCGAAATATCTAGATTCATGTGGTTTGGGAGGTCGTGGTTGATGATTATAGATGAAATCCATATTTAGTTTTAGAGAGAGAAAGTAGAGAGAGGGTGGAGAAAATGAATAATATTAAGATGAAAGTAAAGATACACAATTTCCCACACCCCTCATGGAGAGTCATGAGGGGTATTTATAGGCTCATTACATAATAAGTTTGCCTAATGACCACTAATAGTCCCTGAAGTTACTACTAGCTTCATATCTAGTCCATTTCACTTGTGTGACGTTATCTTAATAAAATAGCGAGGCTAACAATCTCCCTCCAAGATATCGTCACACGTGAATGGTTACAATGAGACCTATAAATACATTAACAATGTAAAATTACAACAATAGTAAACTATGTTGGCGTTGTTGAAGCGCAGAGTCTCTGTAGTCTAGATACTGAGGCAGACTTGAAGTTCTCTTTTCCGACGATCTCGGCGTATGAACTTTGACACTAACAGCAAAGGTATTTGTAGCTCTGAACTTCAACTGTAATGGTCTAGTTAGGTTATTACTCCCTCCTAACTAGTGAGCCTTTATTCTTTTTCCTGCTCCCTCCTGAACCGACAACATTCTTTTCATCATGCAGCGGACAAAGTAGATTCAAAAGTGTAGGCACATGGTTGTCGTTCAGGGAGCATCATGACAATATAACTCACATAACATTGCACAGAAGGTTGGTAATACGCTCCGATGTACACATCATTAGTACTTCTTCGGTTCCAGTGTAAGCACAATTCCCTCGAACAACCAACGTACTAGAGATGAAAAACTACTTCTTTTGGCATGTTCTTCTCCCTCCTGATGGTTGTGATTTATCGAAATCATCATACTATTTTGTGCACATGCCATAATTACCCGTACTTTACACTTCTGATGCAATATAGATAGACCATGAAAGCATATTTTGTGAGTATATGTCGCATAAATACTCTCAATACTTTTCTCTCAAATCAACCTTTAAACGAACCTCCTTGTAATTCACCGGCTACTAGTAATGACCACATATGGAGACTGCCCGATATGACCAGCTTGAAAATGAAGTAATCATCCCATCTTGTGACTTAATGCTTGTACGATAGATGTGACTTAATACCTATACTGAGCACTACAATGTAACTCCTTTAAGTATGAGGTTGCACGAAATATTCGCCACTTGAACAATCCACTACTTCGTGTGACACTGAGTACTACAACGTAACTCCTTAAAGTGATAGTTATACTGTGAGCACTACAACGTAACTCCTTACATCAGTAATAACTAGATTGTCAAGACTGAATTTTTTAATTTGCGCAGACAAGTTATCTTCAAAAATCATGCATCCAACCACCCCTAGACTTTGAGATAAATAAGTACACTTTTTGAAATTCCACTTCAAAGTCAAATCAATAATACCGTACAAAAACCCCGTAGTCATTTTTCTTGAACGAAACAATTCTAGCCGTGAATGTATGTATCCCCGTGAAAATTTGTTGAACCAAAATACCACTCATTTTTACCAAAATATTATCCAAATGTTGAATCTAAAAATGAATATAGATGACATTTGATATATCCATGTATGCGTGAAATCAGCCCACCTCATAGTCCAAAAAAAATGAAATGCTTGGTTCACAAGCCCAATAAAAAGATAACCAGATCCAGTCCGCAAAAGACATAGCCCGATCCAACTAATATCAGTTATATACTTACCAAATCACAAACCCTAAAACACTCTGTGATATATCGCCTACCATTTCACATCTGCTCTCTTCAAATCAAAATAAGCAAATCCCGTTATCATTTAAATAGTGTAGATGTGAGATGGGATAGGATTAGAATGGGTTTGATGTTGGTATGGTTGTGGTTTTCATCTTCATTCGTTCTTTTTCATTTCGATAATTCATTTAAGATTTGAAGCTGAGATGTTGGACCGATGATGGTATATGTGCTGAGGTCTATTTGAGTTTTGGTATAATGGTTTGTGGTCGTGGTCTTATTCTCTTCATCTTACATTTCTCGAAAATTTTTCAAAATTTTCCGAAAGTTTTTGTCCAAAAAGTTCTCGATATTTTTCTTGTGACATTTCGAAAATTTTGAACTTATCAAAATCCTTAGTTTTCGAGATCTTCGGTTATCGAGAACCTGATTCCGATAACTAGGGTATGGTGTTCTCGAAAACTACTCACGTTCTCGAAAACAGGTATATATCGAGATTTCTTATACAAGAAATCCGATTAGATTCCGGCGACCATTTCCCAGTTTCTGATGAATTTTCCGATGAATTTTGACCCTTTTTGACCACATTTCATGGTATGGTGTAAAAGTCACAAAAGATATGAAATAGCAGGAAACAAGATCTATTATTTTGTCATAAAGGATATAAAATAAACAGATACGCATGAACCTGAATAGAAATCCGTGTACAAGACTTTTTTGACCATTAAGGATACAATAAATATTGTATAAAACTGTTTTACCACTTGAAGTCTAAGAAATTTTTTTTTCCGACAACAAAGAAAATGGTTTAAAAAAAAAAGTTTTGACACAAGATTCGAACCACAAGAATCAACACCGTAGCTCTGATGCCAATTGTAGGATCGAAATATCTAGATTCATGTGGTTCAGGAGGTCGTGGTTGATGATTATAGATGAAATCCATATTTAGTTTTAGAGAGAGAAAGTAGAGAGAGGGTGGAGAAAATGAATAATATTAGGATGAAAGTAAAGATACACAATTTCCCACACCCCTCATGGAGAGTCATGAGGGGTATTTATAGGCTCATTACATAATAAGTTTGCCTAATGACTACTAATAGTCCCTGAAGTTACTACTAGCTGCATATCTAGTCCATTTCACTTGTGTGACGTTATCTTAATAAAATAGCGAGGCTAACAGTAAAGATATACAAAACTGTATCTATGTGACTAAACAATCTGTTATATGTGAACAAATATGATCTTCTTAACACGTTAGAAGGAAAATTGTCTATTAACCTTGCTGTTTTACTAAAGTTAAGTCATAGGGGGTGTTTATGTAACCTGGTAGCTTTAACAGTTTATTTGTGTCAAATAGGCTGTTTTATAGAAGGCATAAAAATACGCACAAGCTTTTTTACAGTTAAACTAAATAGCTAATAATTCAATAGCATGTATATCATATTCCTTAGGGGGTGTTTGGAGCTATATAAGCTGTTATGAGCTTATAACAATTTATTTGTGCCAAATAGGATGTTTTATAAGAATCATGATAATAAGGAAACACTCTTTCACAAGTAAACTAAATAGCTGCCCTGTCCATACTCCTTAATTAACAGTTTGTACACCAATTTCATTTGAATTTTTAACCGTGTACATTTAGTTATTCCCATTCCGAGCAAATGAAATCGGTTAGGTTGTTTGTGCTTTTACTTTGTAGTTATGTCGACAGTGCTTTGAACGTAACATTAATTTTATGTTTTTAACTGAGAGTATAGTTTTTGTAATCTGTGAAAAAAAAATATGGCCATTGCAATACAACGTTTTAACCTATTTAGGCCTACACCAAATCCGAATGGTATACCACCCATATTTCTAACGTATCAAAATTCTTTCATGTTTGCAGAAGTACAAGGCAACTCGGTGGTCGTGAACGATGCACCATTGACCTTCCAAGCAACATTAGTGAGATCCGAGCAGGTCAAAATGTCAAGGTGAAAACCGGCACTGTAAAACCTTTGATGTGTACTGCCTGCTTTGACACTCAGGTACTTCTCCACTTCAATTGTTTCATTCTCGGTTCAGTTTTTGCAAGATAGGGCAATGACCTTCCAAGCAGGTCAAAATGAGTTGGAACTTGGAAGTTTTCTAAGAAAAATGAGTTGATATTTGCACGAATAAATGCTTTGATTCGATGTAATTACATTTTTCTAATGAAAAAGATTTATCTAAACCCGAGACCTTAATTTAAACATGTGGTCTTCGGTTCACATATTGATAATATACATCTCTTTTCATGTTATGAAATGAATTCTCGCAGGTGGTTAATGGCTTTTTGTTTACATTTTTGGCAGCAGCATTTGTTGGAATAAACCCTCATGGATCGCGAAACAACAAGGACAAAGGCAAGATAGAAGGTTCTTTTGATAAGTCGTGCGTACAATAATTTTCCATTATCTGTGGCGGGTCTGATGGTGTTCTGTCTTTGGGTTCGAGGCTACGTGAGGCGACGACATCTTTTGAAATTGTTTCATCTGGTCCTGCAATTCATAATGGTATGCACATCAGTTCTCTGTTATAAGTTACGTGTAGCGTCTATTTGTTTGCTACCATACGGTCAAAGCTTAAATTTTCTATGCTTTTCGTTGCATTTTTTACTCAATCCAGTGGACAATGTAATTTCTAATAACATATGCAACCAGGAACGTTAAAGTTGCCATCAGTTACGGGTGGTGATATTGATTTGCTGGGTATGTTTGGGAAATTTGCTCCTGATTCGCCTACTAGGGACCATAGTTAGTTGGCACTTAAGGATATGTTTGGTGGTTGTGTCGATGATGAGTTTGCGACGAAGATGCTTCGTCACATACTTAATCTTGACGAGCGGTGGTTTTAAGGAGTGATAAAGCACTCCTGTAAACAAAGTTTTCTACTTTTTTTTGTTTGTAGTGTTCATTGTATATAGGATGAATAAATAAGGTTACTTTGAGGTTCTTATAGTTGTGCTAATGTAGTTGTCGCGTAATGGTACAAGGATAAGCATACTAATGGCTGTTTAGGTTGGTGTTGGTATAGCGTATTGTGAAAATTTGGAACCGATAACCATAACAGCAACCTAATTTGAAATATCTTTTAGAATCCTGAAAATTGCAACTTTTGACTATGATAGTTAAGACATGTCTTTTGTTCCTGTACATACAGATCATGTGGATGGACCAGTGATTCAGTTTCAAATTCTAAGAGAGGACACAAGTTTCCCGCACCATTACCTCAACTTTGCTGCATATAATGAAGTTGACTGCTGCTGATGCGCTTCCACCAATGCTACCAGACATTCCAAAGGCAGAGACATCATCATCAGTTAAAGAAAACGTCGCAACAGAAATACCAGTCAATAGCATAACTACCTCTCCTAATAACAATGAACCTGCAGAAAAGAGCATGCCAAAAACTGAGACCGTATCCACAAGCGTTCGCAAGGAGCTGTTTACAAGTCCAGAAAAGGAGTTAACTGGCCAGATGAAAAGAAGGCAAAACATGACTAGCATTATCCGTGCGTTTTGAAATGCTATTATGTGTATGCAGTTAGTACTACTTAGACTACTTTTGCCTACTGTTGTAACATGTATCATAACTCTAGGAAGTAGCGTCTATCGTACGTTTCATGAACGTTTTAACACAAGTGGAAGTGTCGTAAGTCTTTCTATCATCTTATTTTCTCCCGTGTCAAAATCAGTTACGAAGCTAGGTTTGTTGCTTGGAGGTTCCGATATCAGTTGATACCCAAAAAAATTTAGCATACCGAGGAACGCCAGCCCACGTGGCAACTATCGATGACAAAGAACCGACGCCCCGCCGCAACGCGGCAACCGGCGCCCATCTCGTTTTATATAATTTTGAACTCTAAATTGTGGTAATTATAATCTTAAAAGTAGCAACAACAACATTTGTTTCAAAAGTATGATGATCTGAGATTCAAAATGAGCTAGAAGAACAAAAACAATATATTAAGACAACATTTAAACTCCCAAAAAAATCCATCGTACCTCGTATATAATACGAATACATGAAACAAACTTATTATAGATATCATGGTTGTTATATAAGTATAATGGATTAAGTATGTTTACAATAAAATGGCATAATACTTCTAACAAGTTTATAAATAAAGAAAAAATAATTTATATTTTATTTATTTATTTATTTATTTATTTATTTATTTATTTATAGTATAATTATAATTGTCACGTAAAATAAAGTTGCAAATTTATATTAAATAATTATTTAGACATATATTACATATTTAAGATTTAAGAAGGGTATAACGCAATTATAACTTTAAGTCGGATATATTTGCTATATTTGAGCTTTTGAGGATATACATGCAATTATAAGTTTAAGTTTGATATATGCGCAATTTTAAAAAATAAACAGACAATTTTCTCTAAAAAATAAAGGTACAACAACAATGAAAATCTACAAAGCAAGCTTTTTTGGTTTAGAAAGTTTAAATTTACTTCCCTACAATGTTGGATACGTCTAACAATCACTACCTGTAACGCCCCTTGAACGAAACGACTAAAAAAAACGTGAAATTAAAACTTTTTGCGCGGAAACGCTTGACTTTTACGGACATTCTGTTACTCTTTTGACCATTTATAAAAATTCATAAACATTCAGACCTTTAGACTATTTTAAAATGAAACTATACTCAATTACCTTCGAAACGCCAGGTGACGCGACCCGTGACGACTTACGGATTATTTGAGTTGGTAAACTTTAGAATGATTAATGTTAAGGTTTAGTGTGTGAAGTACACTTGGGGGTTTAGCAAGGTTAGATATTTATAAAACCAACACCCAAAACTTGGGAAAACTTTACAGCAGCTCTCGCGCGCTGCCTACGCATTCACGCGTGGGCGACGCACAAGCCTCGGTAAATTTTTCCAAGTTTGGGTTTTACCTATAAATACCCCCCTTGGCTCTTGTATTCCTCACCCCTTGCCATTATTCTTTCTCTCTAATCCTCTAATTCTATCTTGTGTTCTTAGTTTTTCACTTTACCATCTTTGAAAGAACACATCTCCTTGCAAGGGAAGCATCACAAGAACTTAATCCACACTTGTGATTGTGTCGAGGTCCTTCTTATCTTTACCCTTTCTATTACAATCGAGTCTTTAGGTTAGGTTAGGGCTTGATTGAACAAACAATCTTTTATTCATTCAATTGTTTGTAAGGGAAGTCTTTTGTCTTGGTGACCAAGCCTAGATCATTGGGGATCTAGTTGGGGCTTGATACTTTCGGGTGGAAGTTTTGGGTAGTGGTCTTGGTGACCTTTAGGTGAAGTCGAATCGTGAGATTCTTTTGGGTGGTTTCCGAGGGCGGATTACCGTTGGTGAGTTACTCCTTCTTTGTGAGCATCGATATTAGGGAATATCGGTGGAGTGAATTGTAACGGTTTGTAGTCCACGGAAAGGATTATACTAGTGAATAGTATCATGTCGTCGATTCGCAACTGGATGTACGGATGGTATAAAACCCCCATCCCGAACCAGTATATATCGTGGTATCTCTCTTTACTCGCTTTATATACTTTGGATTGTATTTGTGGTTGTTGTATTGATTGTACAACCACTTGGTTCTTCTTCCAGGCTTTAAGTTTTTCAACGTTTCTAAAATTCGAAGAAACCGTATTCATCCCCCCCCATACGGTTCTACAATTGGTAACAGAACGGAATACTCAAGTTTTTGAGCGTTAAAACCTTCCCAAGAAGTCGTTTTAAGTCAAAAACTTCTTTTCCAAAAATCTAAAATCCTAACTAAGATTTTTTATAAAGTTGAGTATAGGTCCATGGCTCAAGAGAACCTTATGCCTATTGGGGTGAATACATTTATTTATGAAGATCTACGTATGAAGAATCTGAAGATTAGCTTTGAAGACACTTGGAGTTGGAGCAATTATGAAGATGATGAAGGGAGGAATGAATCAGGTCTCTGGCTTTGGAATCTCCAAAGGTATATCTAGATCCCTTTTGTTTAAACAAAACATTAGATACTAATGATTTAAAAAGCGACAATCTTGAACTAATAGAAATAAATAATGTTTGGATTAAAGAAATAAAAGCTCTACTTCGAGAGAAACATATTTTGCAACAAGAAACGAATAAACTGTCTTGTAGAGCAAATGAGCTTGAACTTGAAATCAAGAAAATCAAAACCAAAGAGGTAGTTGAACCATGCTTAAGTTGTGAAAAACTTACACATGTGGTTGACTCTTTGAATAATGATGTATCTAAACTTCAAGATGAAGCTATGAGTTTTTTAAAGTTTGAGAAAAATAGCATAAATGTAGAAAATGAAACTTTATGCCAAGATAAGGAAGATCTTGAAAATTTTAAATCTATAAAAAATCTCTTCCAAAAGTTTAGAAAAACCAAAAGTGGTCACTAAAGAAAATAAAATTTTATCTTGTCTTCGCTCAAAACCTATAATTCCTCAAATACATGTTTCAAATTCTTATGGTATTCAAGTACCAATTTTAAGTGTTAAAGAGATGAAACAATTTTACAAACCCATCACTCATAATAGGTATGATACATTCAAAACATATAAGACTCATTCAAAAAACTAGTATCATAGTCAACCTTCCTTTCAAAAGAAAAATAGTTTTCAAAGGAGAGACAACTCTTACCTAAACAAAAGTTTTCAAAAACCAAACAATCCTAAGTTCTCTTCTCAAGATACTCCTTGGAAAATATTCTCGGGATCCGGAATTAAGATACTTTGTAACTTACTTCAAGACCCAAGAATGTATAACATGGAAGTGCTCTATGCTAACCTCAATGGACCCAAAAGAAAATGGGGACCGAGAGTTTGAGTTTCATGTTTGTTTTATACGTAAGCCAAGAAGTTAAGTTCATGCCAAGCAAAGCAAGTGAACCACACATTAAAAAGGCATTTAGACCTTCCATTGGCATTGTTGGAATTAATTCTACACTTTTGCATAGAAGATTAGGACATGCTAACATGAAAGTAATCCTCAAGTTAATTTCTAAAGCATTAGTTAGGAATTTACCTAAGCTAGATTTTGCTAATCATTCCTGCAATGCATGTGAATTAGGAAATCAAGTCCATGCAAGTCAAAAACTTAATAATAATGACATCTCAAGTAAGAGAGTCTTAAAATTACTTCATATAGGTTTATTTGGTCAATCAACCCCTCAAAACTATGAAGGCAACTTCTACACTTTGGTTGTTATTGATGACTTTTCAAGGTATACATTGATACAATTTTTGAAATCAAAAAATGAAATTTTTGAGAAATTCAAAATCTTAGGAAAAAGTTTAGAAAACCTACATGGTTATTGCATTGCATCTATTGAAACAAGTCTTGGTAACAATTTTCATAAAAATGTGCAATTTGAGGAATTTTGCGATAAAAATGGAATTTTACATAATTTTCGATCTTCTAGCTCTCCTCAAACTAATGGGATTGTTGAAAGAAAGATTCGGCGTTTGCAAGGAATGTGTTTTATAATGCTTAACGAACAATCTATCTCACAAAAGTTTTAGTGTCATGCCATAGAAACCGCATCTTTCATTCTAAATATAACTTCAATTACTAAAACGGTTAATAAAACACCTTATGAGATTCTTAGGGGTAAAAATCCATCTTTAGGATATTTTAAAGTATTTGATTGTAAATGCATAATATGATTTTGTCCATATTTTTAAAAAGTCTATTACTTTCTAGAATGCATACCATTAACTTTGTTGCGTTTCATATGCCACCTTATGTTTCATCCATATTTTTATATGATTTTATCTTTTTAATTATTACGAGTAGTTAGTTTTAACAGACTAGAAGATAAAGTTTATATGAAACTAATATTTAATATCCAAATACATGTCTTAACTAATTGTGAAATAAATGTAACAAGGTATAAGATTGATTAATTGGTTCTTGGAATTTGTACGTGAAACTGTCAATAACGTGTCAAGGCACTGTGCCAGAATGAACCCACACATGCCTATGCTATATGCGCAATTATACACATAATTAGGCAAAGCTCTTAACCTATGTGTGTGTATGTTGTACAGAATGGCGGGTTAGACGGGCTGAGAAATGAACAAAGGGTAGAATGGTTAAGAGTCAGAACAGGTTGATTTTGGTTATTGGTCGAGCCGGGTTTTCCCATCAACACGGTTTTTCCTAAATGGGAGCTTAGGGACTATCTGTATTGGTGGTTCTGGCTGATGCATCTCTTAATAAGTCAACCTTTATTTATTTCTATATTCACAAGAAAATTGATGGGGTTGGTATGGATGAACTTAAACTAAAGTTTGTATACTACTTTCTCTTCAAATTACTTGAATCGTAGCTTTCGATTCAAAAATGAATAACCCAAATTTTGATCGGTTCCTCTATAGTGAGATTTCTCAGTGGATCCAATGCCAAAATTTATTTCTAAAGAATGGAGTAGTGGTGGAAAAGTTTGTGGGTGCTAATAAACATAAACTTTTTATCACCATCGTGGCTTAGGATGGTCTCCACGTCCACAAGTTTAGTTTAAACGTACTCAGGCTAAATATCATTATAATTATCAGCAACAACTTATGTGTATCTTTTTCGGGAGTTGTACTGTGTATAAAAGTTGTGTACAGTAAAGATGTTAGGTAACTGTGTATACATGTGTGCATATATAGTGATTTTGATGATGTTTTGCTACTATCCATTATACTACAAAATTAAAGAACAGATATTTTTAAAGATACGAGAAGTCATATGAAAAGTAAAATTGCATGTAGTTTGCTGATAATGAGCCAAGGGTCGCCTTACAGTTGATTCCTTGACTTAGTTATCTTTTTCCCACTTATCTATATATCTTTGTATCCATATATGTATCTTTCTTTGAAAATATACAATGTTTTTGTAGTAGATGCCATGGACTTGCCATTACTAAATGCATAGTTGGAAGATCATGGAGCAGGATCCTCTGTACTACCGCCAACGCAATATTCTGTTAGCCCGTTCTCATTTTGTATAATAGTTTTCTGTCTTTTAAGAAATTTATGAGAGCATGCTTTGTATAAATTGATCACATAGGCTACTGTACAACACCTGATCTAATTGTGGACATATATAAGAAGTGTAATGCAAGTTTTGGGAGGTATATCACACAGTCATGGTTCTTTGAAAATATGCAATGTATGGAAGGAAAGCGCAATTGTTGTTAATTTCTGTCCTCTATGAAGAGCCCGTATAGGAAAAACTTATATTACTTAAAGACGGTCATCATTATATAAAGAAAAGAAACAAAATGTTTACCATCATTGTTTTTTCTTACTTTACCCACACGTTTAATATCTTGATTCATACATTCTTCTAAAAACCCGTCAATTTGACGGGTCTATAAGCTAGTCTAAAATATATAATGGTATCTTTTTTGGATATTCAAATACATCAAAGGCTTATAAAATTTATAATAAAGAGACTTTTAAAATTATAGAAACAATCAATGTAAGTTTTAACGAAGACACATGCTTGCCATTAGAAGATAAACTAAAAGATAATAATGATCAAGGTCAAAGTCTTAATCAAATTAACCTAGTTGAAACAATAGATCATAATATTAAAAATGATATGGAAAAAGAATTTGTAGCACAAGATCAAAACAATACATTTGCATTCATATCTACTATAGAACCAAAATGTTTTGAGGAAGCTATTAGTAACGAAAATTGAATTATGGCAATGAATTTTGAGATAGATCAACTCACACGCAATGATGTTTGGGAATTAGTTCCATTACCTAATGCTTACACCCATTTAGAACTAAAATGGACTTTTAATAGCATCTTGCATGAAAATGGAACAATTTGTGAAAACCAAGCTAAGTTAGTAATAAATGATTTTGATCAAATTGAAAAACCCATTAATCGCATTTTTGCCCCGGTTGCACAAATAGAGTCTTTACGCATTTTACTTGCATATGCATATAGTGGTATGTTTAAAATAAAACAAATGGATGTCAAAAATGCTTTAAATCGAGTCATCAAAAGTGAGGTCTATGTTACATAACCACCGGGATTTATTGACTTTCAAAAACCTAATCATGTTTACAAAATGAAGAAAGTCTTGCATGGACTTGAACTAGATAATCATTCATGGCATAATAGTATAATATCTTTCCTTGTTGAAAATGAATATGCAAGAGGCATGAAGAATAAGTCGTTATTCTTCAAGATAAAAGACAAGCATCAAATAATCATTCAAATCTTTGAAGATGATATTGTCTTTGGATCTACATGTCAAACATTGCATGATGAATTTATTAATTGTACGCATGAGAAATTTGTAATAAATGTCTTAGGAGATCTTACGTCCATACTAAACTTACAAGTTGTACGAAGTGACAACGGCATTTTCATATCGGAATCAAAATATTTAAGAGAGTCTCTTAGAAGATTTGATCATGAAAATGCTAAGTCTATCAAAACTCCAATGTCAACCGACTTAAAACTTACCTTGGATAAGGATGGATTTTTAGTTGATAGCTCTAAATATCGATGTATGATAGGGTGCCTACTACATCTTACCACTAGTAGACCTGACATCATGTTTAGTGTATCTCTATGTGCGCGATTCCAAGACAACCCCAAGGAATCTCACATGAATGCCGTAGTACGGATATTTAGATACATAAAAAGCACACCTTATCTAGGTGTTTGGTACCCAAAAGCCTCGGGAATTGAAATTAGTGTTTACACCGATCCGATCACGCCTGCGACTATGTTGATAAAAAAAGTACTAGTGACGTATGCACCTTTGTAGGAGAATGTCTAACACAATGGTGTTGTGATGAGTGTGTAAATACTCATCATTTTTACCGTATCTGAACTGCCAAAACATTTAAAAACACTCAGAAATGCATCAAAATACAGAAATTATCCCAAAAGTGTGTTTTATATGTTTTAAATGCAAAATGTCTAAAAACAAATGAAAAACGAACAAAGTTTGCATAATTGGCAGTTTCAGTCCCTCAAGTTTCAAAAATTGACAAAATTAGTCCCTGAACAATTATTTTGAAAGAAAAGTCAACCTAAGGAATTTAAAAGTCAAAATTTATCATAATTGGTCATTGGGTGAAAGTTTGAGAAAATGTACAAAAATGACCCCTCAAGTTTCAAATTAGGCAGTTTTAGTCCTTGGGAATTTTAAAGTTGAAAATATCTTTTGTGGCCCTTATATTGTTGGAATGTGGAAAAATTGATCCTTGGAAATATCTTTGGAAATTTGGCAGGTTTGGTCCTTAATTTTCAGAAATGGCAAATGTGGTCCTTGTACTTTCACAACTACACAAACCAAACAAACCCTTTAAAATTACCCAATCCAACACACCTCTCTTATTATTAAAACCCAACCCCAACAAACCAATCCAAAACCAAACCCTGGCCTAATCCACCCTCAAGCCCAAACCCTTAAATAATAAAACCCTACCTCGTATTATATTTACCTGGTCAAACTACCAGGTCAAACCATCCACCTCAACACCCACCTTCCCTCCTCACGTGAACCCTCCCCCTGCCATAGCCTGCAACACAAAACACCATCATCACCTCTACCCTTCTCAGCCTCTGCCATCACCCACCCTACTTCTCACTTTCCACCATTACAATCCAAAATAATCCCCTGCCCAAAAGTAAAATGCCAAGTTGCTAATACTCCATTTCCCGCCAAAATGATTTTAACGGCCAAGATGTAATCTACTCATCCAAATGTTGAAAAGAGAGGTGGGATACATCCAAGGAACCTTATTGAAGGCTATAAAAGAAAGAAAGAAATGCAGAGATGGGAGTTAGATTTTTAGTAATTGGAGTAGTGTAAATTAGCTTAATGTAATGTCTTATTAGCTTAATTCAATATTCCTCACTGTACTTTGCATTCTAGTTAATAAAAGTTGAAAGCTTTCTTCCTAATTTGTTTTTAAATGCTCAATTTGTAAAACTGCTTATTTGCCTTTGCTTAATTCAACTGCTTATCTATTTTGCTTATTTGTAACTGCTTATTTTGATTCATTTTAGATTATTAAGTCTAGTTTTACTTCTTTTAGCTTATATGTTCAAGTATTAGTTCAGAAACCAAAGCCTTATAGTCTAAAATTAAAATCAGTGAACCCATAAGGGGTGTTTGGCACAACACCCCTTTTTCACCCCAAACCCAATTTTACTTCCATGATTTAGCTTATATTAGTTCTAGTTTAGTGTTTTGAGTAGTTTGGTAGCATAATCTCTTAGATTCAGTTCAGTTTGAGCAATTTGATTTAGTTTTTACCAAATCCTTAGTATTAACTGTCAAATAAATTAGTGTAGGATGAAACTTGTTGTAGCCTTTTAAAATTGTCAATTTTGCTGTAGAATTTGCTCAATTTGGTTCATATGAGTTTGTCACAGGTTGGTGCCTAAGTCTCCATTAGTCAATCCCACTTTTAACCATTTGCAGCCATCAGTTGCAAACCACTTTTGCAAGCCTGCTGCTGTAGCAGCCTTTGCACCCTCCCAAGCATTTGTAGTTGTTTCATTTGTTGTGCTTTAGTCCCAAATAGGTTTACATACATGCTCATTAGCTAGTAGTATAGGTCTTTTAGTCAAAAGTTACCCATTTGACCCATAAAACTTGTTGCTGCATCAGTTGCCCCTAGTCCACAGCCACTTTGAGTTGCATTTTTAGTTTCTTTGTTTTAAGGTCTCATGTCCTGAAATTTGGTACTATTGATCTCCCCCAGCTTGTCTACATTTACTCATTTTTATTTTATTTTTATGATTTTTTTTTTGTTAGCTTATTCAGCCCCTAAAGTGGGCTGCTGACCCACTGTTTACCCTGCACCCATAATTCAGTTTTGATCCGTTTTCCACTTAACCACAACTTGGTCATTCCTTGACCATTTGGTTTGGTCACTGGTAATTTGAGAAGCCCTTTATTCTGTCTTGTTGCATGTATAACTTGTTTGGCCTTCCTCGCTTATTTTCTTGCTTAATTTAGCCCCCCAAGTTTCCCCATAACTGGTTGTTTCTGATACAACTAAGCTTGTTTAGTTCATGTCCCTAGTTAGTCTTGGCTTATTATTGGTTGTGTAATTGTTGCCATTAGCTTGTTTGTTATTGATTGTTAATGTTTTTGCTTGTGCTCACCTTTGGACCTTGCTTATTTGGTTACTCTAAGCTAGCTGCTACTCTTTTAAACTCATTTTGGTGTGAACCCCATATCTGTGCATTCAGGGGGTATTCATGAGCTCTTTGTGAGCTCATCTCACAAGATTATTCTGAGCTTGTTGTTTTTTTGAAAAGCCCCTCAGGCCTTCTCTTCAGTTCACCATTTCATTTGATCCCTGGGTCACCCAGGTGGGCCCCACAGAGGGCTGCAAGTGCCCTCTCAGGCCTGTTTGGTTTCTGGCTTTTGGATCTTGCTTATTTGTATTTCCTGGCTTATCTTGTGGGTTTTTCCCTTTGATTCCTTCTTACTTTGTACTCATCTCTAGGGTTGTTAGCTTATTTAATTATTGGTTCAGCTTTAAAGCTTGTGTGTTAGCTTGTTCTAGTTCAAAAATCAAATTTTAGTTTCATAAGCTCACTGTTTGAGCTCATTAGCTCCAACTTAGCTTATTCTTGTTATATATAAAAGTT
>JARVZY010005506.1:0-29773 GCA_030686995.1 Artemisia argyi | reverse complement strand
CACCCTGGTTGTTGTGCACAATTTGTTCCATAAAAGCAGTAAGATTTGTATGTGCACCAGAAAAACCTTTGCCATGTTTATTCAAAAAGGTAAAAGTCCTTGAAGCCAATTTTGGAGCATCATATTCAGCAGCATGGGTTCTTGTTTTAGAAATTTGTTTTTCAATAAAGATTTGAAGAAATCTTGGATATAACAAATAAGCACCATCTTCAACACCTTTAAGAAACCCAACCAACATATGTACTAGCAGTAGAGTTAGAAAATCAATGAGCAGCATAGTACATTATGTCTCAAACATATACATATTATCAAGCAGCAAAATAACAGGCAGCACATGCATTACAAACTTTAACAAAAACAAAGAGATAAGGTTTTCAAAGATTAATCATACCAATGTTAGCAACTAAAAATTGAAACCTCCCCACATCAAAATGTTTAGTGAGAAGATCAGCAACATTGTTATCAGTATGAATTTTAACAATTTGAATCAACTTCTTTTCATAGCAATCCCTTATAAAGTGATGCCTTATCTCAATATGTTTTGTTTTAGAATGAAACACTGGATTTTTAATTATGCAAAGTGTGCTGTTGTTATCAATATGGATTTTAGTATTCATGAAATTGTACCCATAATCCAATAATTGATTCTGCATCCATAAGACTTGTCCACAACAACTTGAAGCAGCCACATACTCAGCTTCTGTTGTTGAATTAGCCACCACTGTTTGCTTCTTGCATTGCCATGACACCAACCTGCTTCCAAGAAATTGACAACCCCCTGTTGTAGACTTTCTATCCAAAGAAGCTCCAGCATAATCACTATCTGAGTAGGATACCAAATCAAATGGTGAATCCTTAGGATACCAAAGGCCCAATTTTGGTTGATACCTCAGATATCTAAAAATTCTCTTCACTGCATTGAGATGTGATTCCTTGGGACACACTTGAAATCTTGCACAGGCACACACTGCAAACATAATATCAGGCCTTGATGCAGTAAGATACATCAATGATCCAATCATAGACCTGTACAAGTGTATATCCACTTCTTTTCCATGTTCATCCTTCAGCAATGGTTTATCCTTTTCCATGGTAGTCTTGGCAGGCTTAGCATCTTCAAATCCAAACTTCTTCAAAATATCATTGACATACTTATCTTGACTTATAAAAATGCCATTTTCTTTCTGTGTAACTTGCAGACCTAAGAAGAAGTTGAGTTCTCCCATGGAACTCATAGCAAACTTATCCTTCATAAGCTTCTCAAAACTAACACACATAGCTTTGTTTGTAGACCCAAAGATGATGTCATCAACATAAATTTGAACCAGCAAAATATCATCTTTTTGTCTTTTGAGAAACAAAGTTTTATCAATCTTGCCCCTACTGAATCCAGACTCTAGCAAGTAGGTTGACAAGGTGTCATACCAAGCTCTAGGAGCTTGATGTAGACCATACATTGCTTTATTGACCTTGTAGACTTTGTCAGGATGATCAGGGTCTTCAAAGCCTGGTGGTACGAACTTCCCTAGACGAAGTAGAGAAGTTGAGATATAAACATCTCCCTGAATGAAACAAGTATTATCTTCCCCTTAAGCCATGCCATGCCACTCCAACATCTCTTCCCTTTTTTGTTATCAACAAATAGGGAACATATGAAATATGATCTTTACCACCACAAACCAATATCACAAACTTCCAATCCAAGCCTTCCAATGTTTCAAATTTCCCTCCATGAAGCACAAAACGAATAATGAACCCAAAACAATAGAAAACTCCAACTAGCAGTAGAAATAGTGATCAATAGTAGCAAACATCAAACACTTCCCCTTGAGTGGTGCATGAACATCAAATGAATAACCACATCATAAGAATAAGCTTCCCCTGAAATCAATGTGTTAATCATTTTCATGATTCTTCAAATCTGTAGGCTATATGTAATGATCACATGTGAAGAAAACCAAATATAACAAACTTGATGAAGAAGTAGAATTTCCCAAACTTGTGTCTTATGTCTTGTACTAATACTGACTTCGAACGTATACTTAACGTATAGGGAGATCGCAATCTCTTGACAATAACCACTGAGCACAATAACGTAACTCCTTCAAGTGTCTGTCAATTCTTCGTCACATCTTGAATGCACAAACAAGTTACCTCCAGCTAAAAGGTATAATAAAACATAACCTTGTGAAACTCAACTACAACATCAAATAAATGATATTCACCTTTCTTCGTAATCAATTAAGCAATAAGAATGAGCCTTTGAAACCTTTAAGAACAAATAACCAAACCCCTTGTGTGTGTAAACCAACAAACATACGTACTTCCCCTCACTGCTCTTAAAACATCAAAACGCAGCAGTAGGAATAATATATAACGAGCAGCAGTTTGCTAGCAGCAGAGTACTAAAGCTAGCAGCAGATTGAAAATTCCCAGCAGCAGAGTATTACGAGAGTAGTAGAGTTAAAACTTTCGAGCAGCAGAGTTAATAGCGTAGCAGCAGTATCAGATAGCAAACAGCAGAGACCAATCATCAGACCAAAACTTCGCATATATGATCAGTTATATCTCAAAACCAATTCAAATATTAACACCGACCCACAATCTGCTAACTCACGATGAAGCATGTACGAGATAAATTTGTGAAACAATATTCCTCATGCACTCACAGACCAATTAATAACCTTCGACCAATTAATCTTTACGAGGTAAATAAGATAATATACCTACCAATGATCAGAATGATATAGCAATTCCAACCAATCAGTGCTAGCTAGGTAAAAACTAAATAGCACCGTCCCATGATTCTTGAATATATAAAACAATAATCATAATCGATCAAGGCATATCTTTATTGGGATCAGTCCGCGTTTGAATTGCAACAAACCTAATGAACATGCCTCAACATTGAATCTTACCCCGCAACTAATCAAATCACTAAATATTAATACTTCTTATCCAATGATCAGATCAGTACGACATACCATGTGTAAACGACATGAACAATTATGCAGTACGAGGTTTTCTAATTGAATATAACATTGCACCGACCTCAATAATTAATAAAACCTTAACCACTAATATTCATCACACATTCAATTTAGTACGAGGTAACAATTAATATTGAAGATACCATTCACTTCTTGACACCATAACAGTTGCTTTCTTCAATTTAAAACCTTGACATGTGAATGATCCGATAACTTAAAAAAAATACTATTACCTCAGAAACATTAAAGACCATCGAAGCTTCATTAAAATTGCTTTTCTTTATCAATAAACCTTGTGAATCCCTAGATCACGAGCCAACCTATCTCTGATGCCAATTGTTGATCCCAGTTGAGCTAATACGATCTTATATAGAAGTTAACTTAAACAAATACTTAAGCTTAAACGCAGAATATAAAAGCTTAACTTAAGAAGATTTAGAATTCTCTTTCAACACTTCAATATTATTAATACGAGCACTCGATAATGCTAGGGTTTTACAACCTTGAAGTGAATAATAATACGTACATACTCTAACCCTAGGATCCTCCTTTTATAGGCCAAGGAGTCCTACTAGGTTTACAATACCTTTCTCTACAAGATAAGAATAATCTAAATAGATAAACTATACAAAGAATCTATTCCATAATTATCCTATCGTATACAATGTTAATCTATTCAGCAGTAGTTTCACCAAGCAGCAGATAGTCTTCAGCAGCAGAGTCATTAACACTAGCAGCAGTTTCATTGTAGCAGCAGTATTACTCAGCAGCAGAGTTACTTAGCAGCAGTGTCACTTGGTCAAACCCAACACTTCTCTTCAATTTTGTCAACAACCTCCCCAATATAATTGAGTCCCTCTATGAATTTGTGTCTAAGGTCGACATAAGCAATGCCTATTTCAATGAGTAGTGAGGAAATGAAAATATGTCAAATTTTTTTCACTGAGGGGGTTAAATATTAGTTACCAAAGTATATTATTTATCTAGGATAAATATTAAGGGTAATAAAAAGAAAAAGGAGGTCAGCCAAACTCCCAAAAAGGGGAGGAGTGTGACTTCTTGTCAAACAAGACTACTTGATGAGCATGTTAAGGCATCTAGAATCTTCCTTTGTATCCTATAATTACAACGGGATTCAAGGGATCCTTGTAACTCACAATCAAACCCTAAAATTCCTCTCTCGTCCTTTACTCTCTACGACCAATCGATCAAGGAGCTTTTTACCTCCTCTACTCCCTTCATGGGCTTAGGCTTAGGTTTGGTTCATGGACTAGGCTTATGATTCATACACTATTATACTAAAATGTATAACCCCTTAGCATAGATCCTTTAGCCCATTACTAGACTATTACATATTCTATAACAACGTTATAGGTTCCTAACAGTAAAATGACCATCATTTCTATTAAGTAATGCTAACAAATATAATATTTGACAAATACAAAATCTTGGTGACCAAGCAAAGGGCTTCCATAAATCGATTTGAGTTTAGTTGACCTAAATTGGAATATGGGATTCCTGAAAATGGAAACTAGGGTTTTAAGTTAAGTGCGCAACTGAGGTATTAGAAAAATAATTTTTTTATTAAAAGTCCATAATAAAATTTTCTAAAACATGAACATGGTGACTTAGGATTTCTTGTTACCGAAGTCACGCACTTTTAAAATTTTAAGGTTTTAATTAAATGTAAACCAAGACGGGTATGCCACAAGGAAGACCAGACCGTAGAGGAAGCTATGGAGCACAGAGGGAGAGAGATGACCCAGTGGGAGCATGGCGGAATGCGCATCCTCCGAAAGGAAGGAACATATATCAGGGTATGCTGAGAAAACGTGAAGTCGAAAGACACATTCTTGCCTTGTGTCATGCCGACCCTTAGGAGAGACCCAAGTTGATTCAGAAGTGGCTATCAGAATCAACATTACATAATGGCTTGGCTAGGTCAATAGGATGTTTTATCATTGTCTAAATATGGATGATGATAAGTAGATAATATGTCAACCAATATTATCTTGAGATATAATAAAATGGGGCATCTCCGCTTAAGTCAAGAGTAAAGGTGTACTTAAGCACCGAGTCAGCGAGAATGCATAATAAAAAGGGTAAAGTCTATGAATTAGTTTAACCTAACTAAAAAGGCTTGGGGTGGGTAACGCAAGTTTAGACACCTTTTTATTACAAATGGATTTGTTTTGAAACCTAACAAATAGTAGTGTGAATTCATGCATAGTTCATACATAAAATGAATTTTTGGAGTAAATCGGCTTAATGAAGATAGTGCTAAATGGATGAGTTTAAGGTCTTACCCTGTGTGTAATCTTAGACGAATATGTTATCCATAATTGTTACACTCTCCTAGCCCAGATCCTGCAAACAGTTGATGTCCTACGATAGTGCTTGTGGGTACATGGCTGACGCGGGATGAGTTGGTTATTGGATTCATGGTCGTATATATGACCTAGCAGAGATCAATGAATTACAAAACCACTGGCTTTTATGGTAGATTCTATTAGCTATCCTCCATTGCGGACCCAAGGTAGAATGTAGAGACTAAGTATGCATGATTGTAGTGGGAGTCTCAACCCTAGGAGTTATCTCGGGGAGGCAATTGGTATGGTAAAACACATACCTAAAAACTTTCACAAGGTATTTTACGCCCTAGCGAGGTACCTTGTGATGGTATAATATGGATCATAATGTAATGGTCGAAATGATAGGGTTTAGTATTCATTACGATAAAAGATTAAATCACTAAAATTGTCTTTATTAAAACTGTAGATGGAAAACAATAACAATAACTCTTTGTCACTTCGCTCTGTACTTGAGAAGGACAAACTTACTCGGCATAACTTTAGTGACTAGGAGAGAAATCTTTAGATTGTTCTCCGGCTTGAATGAAAATAGTATGTCTTAGAGAATCCCATCGGCCCAGCACCTGCCGCTAACACCCCGGTAGCGGTCAGGAATGCTTATCAGAGGCATGTCAATGACCTGGTCGACGTCTGATGTTTAATGCTGGACACCATGGCACCTGAGCTCCAAGTCAACTAAATAGACGTTGGAGCATTTGATCTAATCAACTAACTGCGAACTACTTTTCAGCCATAGGCTCGAACTGAAAGGTTTGATGCAATTGTAAACTTAAGTAATCGCAAGATAGCCGAAGGATCAACAGTGAGTGCGCATGTAGTCAAAATGATATGGTACATCAATCGAATGGAAAGGCTAGGTCACGTCATAGCACCTGAGCTCTTGCTATTGATTTCATCTTGAACTCTCTAAGAAAAGAGTATAAGCAGTTCATACTCAACTACAACATGAATAAAGTTGAGGGCAGGGCCATAGCGAAACTGCATAACATGCTTAAAATTGCTGGAAGAGGCATAGAGCAAAATTCGAAGGATGTAATAGTGATTACTGATGGGACACAATGCATGTATAAAGGAAAATAGAAAGGGAAAGGAGGAAAAGGGAAGAAGAATAAGTCTTCCAAGACAGTATTCAAGAAAGGTAAACCCAGGAAGGGGTTTCCTTGCTACAAGTGCAGAAAAGAAGGACACAAAGTGAGAATCTGTCCAAATGGTCAAGATAAAAAGGACAAGGAGAATACTGCTAAGACCTCATGTTAGTACATAATTAAAATTGTCATCTTTCACTTCGTTTAACAACTAACAAATATCTAACTTCTTGAAATATAAAATAGATGAGAAGTGAAGAGAAGCACTGGACAGAAGCTGTTGTTGCAGCTAATGAAGAGTGTTGAGGAAGTTTGCAGAAGATGACGGTCTGGCTCGTGCATTTGTTTTGGGATTTAGGATTTAAAAATAATTAAAAAAAAATTCTTTACTTTTAAAACAGTCTATTTCCCGTTTCAGGCTTGTTTTAAATCTTATTAATGTTTTAGGGTTTAAAAATTTTATTTTTGAAATTTAATATATATCTAGCATCTTTTATATTTTAAAATCTGGAATTAAAAAGTTTTGGAGAAAAATTAGAGTAATCTCAAATACATCTATAAACCATGACAACAATTTATCTGGTTTGATCAATGGGATGATCACATTTTATGGTTCCCCTAAAGTGGAACTAGTGAAGTGAATGAAGTGCTCGAAAGAGCCTTTAGCCCTAAGGATCAATATGGACTTTGATGCAATCCATCTAGGATGCATGGAAGTTTAGAACTCGAGGTGAATACTCGTGGGTTAACAGCGATGTGTCAAGCATCTAACTGGGAAGGTACACCGGTACCTGCATTAAATGATTATATTCTTTGAACACGTCCAACCTTATATTTGGGTCCAATTATGATAACCATTTTCCCTTTTTGTACCGACTCTTGCAATTTATTATTACTTTCTTTGATAAGTAGTTGTCACTTATCTTTTCAGTAAAGTTTTCGCCTATTTATTTCAGAGACTTAGATACTTTTTCTATGTATATAAGTTCAGGATATCTTGGTTGTTGAGAAGATCAAGTAGAGTCGGTGAGTTATTATCATCACTCACTGACTCCATCAAATTAATTCTTTCAGTTTCAGGCTTCACTTTGTTGAGTTCCCTCTCAGGAAGTGGAGAGACTTTCTTTAGTCTCTAAGAACTCTTGAAGATGACTCCATGAATGTTCTATCATTCAAAGATTTCATATATACTTAGGGTATTTTATGTTCAAATCGTAGTCGAAGATCATTAGGCTCCAAATTAGCCCAAAAACAATATACATGTAATGCAGGTTTTCCCAAAATCACACCCACCATCCTTGTTCAATTTTAATTACATCATTGATACCTAATTTTCAAACTAATTGCATCGATAGTCCCTATTTTCCGCATAGGGACTATCAATGAAATAGTTTGAAAAGTAGGTATTCTTTGTGAAGTAAGATCAAATAGGGACAACAATTGTGATTTTGGGTAAACCACTGAGACGAACATGTAAGTTTTTGTTTTCTTAAAAGTGTTGGAGTATCGGTAGGCGGCACTAAGCAAAGTTGTTTGTGTTTATGTTCACAGAACCAGCAAGCTGTTTCTGCAACTGCCAAAAGAAGGAACCCTGCGGACTCTATAGAAAATTTTCGAATTCAGCGTAAGGAGATTCACAAGGCGACCAAAAACTTCAGTGAAGAAACTCAGATCAGACTAGGAGGTGATAATATGGTGATCTACAAAGGAGATCTCTCTGATCACATGCAAAAACGCACAGCTGCCATAAAAATATATCATCATGATCATGAACATCAATCACATGGGTCTAGATTCCGTGCTGAGCTTAGGATATTTTTCATCCTGAACCATGAAAACATCACTCCTCTCATAGGTTACAATGTTGATCTCTGTGCA
This sequence comes from Artemisia argyi, assembly GCA_030686995.1. Classification (NCBI taxonomy): domain Eukaryota; kingdom Viridiplantae; phylum Streptophyta; class Magnoliopsida; order Asterales; family Asteraceae; genus Artemisia; species Artemisia argyi. The sequence goes on along the minus strand of JARVZY010005506.1, from coordinate 21,448 downwards.
ATAGTTTCAGAGTATGCCGTCAATGGAAGCCTTGACAATCAACTCAAAGACCCCGATAAAAATATAGCATGGGCTCAACGCCTAAAAATATGCATTGGGGCAGCAAAAGGACTCAGGTACCTTCATTCAGGATTTGGGGAATACCAGAGAGTAATACATTGTAACACCCCCAAAAGTTGTTTTAATAATAGCGGAAGACTTAATATGTCAGCGGAAACTTTCGGGGTATTACTTCGAGGATCTTTGTCACAATCATAGTAGATATCACATAGTGAGGTATTAAAGATTTATTTTATTTCAAAATACCAAATATCAGAAATACAAAACATTATTTAGTTAAGAACGTGTTTTATTCTGAAGGAAAATAAGTAGTTTATTATAGTTCTTGTCTTGCTTCTGCCCACTCCGTGCCATCCAGATCCGTCTTGTTTAGTTACCTGAGATAAACATACTAAAGTCAACATAAAGTTGAGTGATATTCATAGGTTTGAGTTTAAGAGTTTAATCACAAGTTACGAATGTATTGTAATCACATACAATCAATATGTTAAAAATCAGTGTTCCTGTTATTGCCTTAAGCTCATGATACTCAACGATTAACAGCCAATCATAAATATGAATTATGATGGTAAGTAATAGGCCCCCAAAGATAGGTATTTGTCAATAACCTATTTATAAGAACAATAAAGTGCGCCTGGTGTTTTCTCCAACAACCAAACGAGGATTGTTAATCACTAATAGTACTATCCACAATTATTTACGTTCACCCTTCAGGTGATTAAGGTTCATGATAGAGGGACTTCTGACAATAGTAACTTAAGCAAATAACATTGGCCTGACGGTATTTCAATACCCGGTATAAAAGACTTGTGATCGAGTTTTAAGCATGTATCTCCCCACGGGAAAATAGTTAAAGAGTGGGCTATGAAATCACCTTAGTAGTACAGTGGTATCGTAGTCTCAACAAAGCAAGGAAACGGCTTCACACAACACAACCTAAAAGATAATGCAAGTTTCAGTTGATAGTCTAAATCTGGTTTTATCGCGAATGTTTGTCATGTTTTCAATATATATCGAAGTATGAAATGGTAAGTCATGATAAAAGTTAATAATCATATCGTATAGTTAACTTTAATTTATTTCGACGAGGATTATATATATAACGTATATATAATTAAAAATTTCAAAGTTTTATATTAATTATCATAATATTTATATAAAACTTTATAAATATAATAAGAAATATTTATTTCAGTAAAGTCCTTTAAGTTTCACAAGTTTTACAAATTTGACCCTGACGGTAATAACATTTTCACCGTTAGTCCAATATACATATTTTACATTTTTGGTCTAATATATAACAATATTTACCTTTTATGACTCCAAGTTTCAGTATTTACAGTTTATACCCTTTAGAAAAATAGTTTTTATACTTTTCACCTAAGTTTACAATTTTGGCAATTCCAGTCCCTACTTCTCGTACATTTGCAAAAATGGTCCAAGTTTTACCAATTTCAAAACTTATCATTTTTATTAGTTCATTAAGCTCAAAATATTTAGAAAAGTTTAGTTTGATAGCTTATTAGCTTATTCTAAGCTTATTTTGTTTCTTGGGCTTAACGAGCCAAAAATAAGGGCCCGTTAAGGTTTAACGATCCACGAGGTTAGGGGGAACACTAGGTTCATAGAGATTCATCATTTTAAGTTACTAAAACGTTTCAAATCAGTTTATACCCTCAGCTTATTACAATAAGCTAAAAAGTGCTTTTTGGGCTTTTAGGCCCACGTAGCTTATAAAAGTTTTTGTAAAATCTGATTTTTGTCGAGACAAAATGGGTCGAGTAAAGTAGTTATACGAGCTAGTTAGGTCGAATGAAAGGTGTTATCTAATTGTTTACTAGGTCGTTAGTGAGGTCGAGTAATAAAATATATATGTTGTGTGTCTATTTTACAAATGACGGGGCTAAAGTAAACGAGTAAGACTTGACATGTAATTAGTTTCAACACTTAGAAAGTTTCTAAGTGTTTTCGACTAGTTCAAGTACCATTAGGAATGTATGAGTTTTTACGTTTGCATGTTATTATTGGTTCGAAAGTTTTACTAAACACGAATCCTAACGTGGTCAAAAACGAGAATGACGAATAAAAAGTATATGGTACGTTTGATTTTTGTGAGAAATGAGGTAAAAGTAAAACGTATTAACGAGAATAGATAGAGTAGTTATTGTGTACGAGTAGCTCACCTCACCTTTCAAAGGTGGAGTAATAGGTTCGAATGGTTCGAGTATGGAACAAAGAGGATCGTGGTTCACTTCACGTCTTGGCAAAGGTTCAAAATGAGTAAACTTGGCTCCTTAGGATCACTTGTACGCTTCGTACCCCTCTTCTACTTCTTGTCCCAATTCGATGTCAATACTTCACGTTATAATAACTTTTGGTATGTTTGCGTGTGAGATACTAGCTGAGAATGTACAAGGAAGTTATAGGAGCTTGTGAAAGGTTTAAGACAAAGGATAGAAGCCAAGAGTGGTGTGTGTTGTCTCGGCATAAGAGGGTGGCACCTTTCCTTCATCCAATCGAAACTTGGCAACAAAAGGAATGTATCATAAGATCTCTGTTCCTCCTGACATTCTACTGTACCCTTGTGTTTGGTTTTAGAAGCTATTGGGAGTCATGAGAGGTGTTAGAATATAAATGACACGTTTTTGGCTTCACCATGTCCATGGTTTTTGCGTTTTACTTTGGGCAGAATTTAGGTAGCAAACGAGCGAGGTATATGGTAAACTTTATCATTCTCAAATCTTTGCTAGCTCGTAATTTAAGTTATGTAAAAATATGTGTGTGTTATGTGTCGAAAAATGAAGAAATTAGGGGTGTTCCTTGGCTCGATCGTGGCTGGAAACAAAAGAAAAGAAAAAAAATTATAAGGTGTGCTTGGGCTTTGATTTGATCTCGGTCCAGCAAGAAAAAGGAAAAAAACAAAAGTATAACATGGTCCGTTTGGTTTGTTAGTTGGGTTTAAGGCCCATTTACGTGTGGGGTCCACATAGAGGTTTTTAGGGAGTCGGGATAAGTTCGAGATATAATAGTGAGTGGTCTCGAGAATTTTCGTAGGATTCGGAATATATAAGTATAGTACGTAAAAGGTGTCGTATAATATATAATTATAATTATAAACGTTTAATAATTATAATTACAAGCGTTAAAATACATTCGCGATAATTTAGACTATCTAGGTTTGTGTGCAAGCGATGTCTCTAGGCAAATAATATATCACGACATTCCGTTTGTGATTCACACAATAAGTCATATATATAAAAAAAAATTTTGTCATACGTAATAATGGGAAATTAAATAGTGCAAGTGTTTACTAACCGTTGGGAAAATTACGAGATGCTACAGTACATACATCTTACAGTGAATTCCGTCCCGGAATTCGAGTTTAGGAGGGTTGCCAAGGGTGTCTAAGAGAAGAGGTGTGGGTACTTGGTGCGAAACTGGTCCTCGCGTTCCCAAGTATACTCTGGTCCTCGTTTAGAGTCCCATCGAACTTTTATGATAGGGATACGGTTTTGTTTTAGTTGTTTGACTTCTCTATCCATGATTTCTACTGGTTCCTCGGTAAAAACGAGTTTGTCATCAAGTTGTAATTCTTTCAATGGAATGACTAAAGATTCATCGGATAAACACTTCTTGAGATTTGACACATGGAAAGTGTTGTGAATTCTACTAAGTTCTTCGGGTAGTTCAAGTTTATATGCCATGGGTCCAATTCTTTCTAAGATTTTGAATGGACCGATGTATCTTGGGTTTAACTTTCCCCTCTTTCCGAATCGTATCATTCCTTTCCATGGTGATACTTTTAACATAACTTTATCTCCAATCTGAAATTCCATGGGTTTTCTTTTTAGGTCAGCGTAACTTTTCTGTCGGTCTCTGGCGGTTTGTAAACGTTGTTTGATTTTGATGATTTTCTCGGTTGTCTCATGAACTAGATCCGGTCCTATGAGTTGTATTTCTCCGACTTCTGCCCAGCAAACGGGTGATCTACACTTTCTACCGTAAAGTGCTTCGAATGGTGCTGCCTTGATACTGGTATGATAACTGTTGTTATATGAGAATTCTGCCAACGGTAAGTGTTTGTCCCAACCTTTTCCGAAGTCTATAGCACAAGCGCGTAGCATATCTTCTAAGGTTTGTATTGTTCTCTCACTTTGACCATCGGTTTGTGGGTGATAGGCTGTGCTCATATCCAGCTTTGTTCCTAAAGCTTTTTGTAATGATTTCCAAAAATGAGACGTGAAACGACTGTCACGATCTGATATAATGGAAATTGGCACTCCATGTCGTGACACAATTTCCTTCAGATATACCTGAGCAAGCGTGTTCATTTCATCAGTTTCTTTGATTGGTAGGAAATGAGCTGACTTGGTGAGACGATCAACGATAACCCATATCGTATCGTAGCCAGTAGAGGTTTTGGGAAGTTTGGTGATGAAGTCCATTGTAATACGTTCCCATTTCCACATGGGGAGTTCGGGTTGGGTGAGTAATCCGGAGGGTTTCTGGTATTCTGCTTTTACTCTTGAACATGTTAGACATTTACTGACGTACTCGGCGATGTCGGCTTTCATATTCGGCCACCAATATAGTTTCTTAAGATCTTGGTACATTTTGTCGGAACCTGGGTGAATGGAGTATTTTGACTTGTGAGACTCATGCATGATAAGGTCACGAATACCTCCGAAGAGAGGAATCCAGCTTCTTTCCTTGAAACAAAGCATTCCATCTGATCTTTTCACAAATCCGTTTTCATTTTCCGGCATACCAAAAATCTTTTCAATTGGTCGATTTTCTTTCTTGAGAGCTTCGCTCTGGGCGATAATGATTTGTGTTGGAAGGGGTGAACAAATAGTCATGCCTAACGATCTAACCCTGAGAGGTTTTAGTCTTTCTTTCCGGCTTAGTGCATCTGCTACTACATTAGCCTTTCCTGGGTGATAACGGATTTCACAATCATAATCACTAAGCAATTCTAACCAACGGCGTTGTCTCATGTTTAAATCCTTTTGATCTAGGATATGTTGGAGACTTTTGTGATCTGTAAACACGATACACTTAGTGCCGTATAGATAGTGTCTCCATAACTTGAGAGCGAATACTATTGCTCCTAGTTCTAGATCATGGGTTGTGTAATTTTCCTCATGTTTCTTCAGTTGACGTGAGGCATAAGCTATTACCTTATCTCGTTGTATCAAAACTGCACCTAAACCATGGTACGAAGCGTCACAATATAGCACGAAATCTTTGTTTCCTTCGGGCAATGCTAGTATTGGAGCTTCACAAAGCTTTTGTTTTAACAGTTGGAAGGCTGATTCTGCTTCTTGTCCCCAAACGTACTTTTCGTTCTTTTGGGTCAATTTGGTCAATGGTTTTGAGATTTTAGAGAAACCTTCAATAAATCTCCGGTAGTAACCTGCAAGACCTAAAAATTGACGTACTTCTGTGGGAGTTGTAGGTGATGACCATTCTTTAACTGCCTCTATTTTTGCAGGATCCACGTGTATTCCTTGACTATTGATTACGTGTCCTAAAAATTGTACCGTGGAAATCCAAAAGTCACATTTTGAGAATTTTGCGTACAACTTTTCCTTCCTAAGTAACTCTAGGATTGTTCTCAAATGATTGGCATGTTCCTCTTTGTTACGAGAGTAGATCAGAATGTCGTCAATGAACACTATCACGAATTTGTCCAAATATGGCTTGCATACTCGGTTCATTAGGTCCATAAACACAGCGGGTGCGTTTGTTAGACCAAATGGCATTACCTGAAATTCATAGTGTCCATAACGGGTTCTGAAGGCTGTCTTGGGAATATCCTCTTCCCGAACTCTCAATTGATGGTATCCCGACCTTAGATCAATCTTCGAGTATACACTCGATCCTTGTAATTGATCAAACAAATCGTCTATTCTAGGTAAAGGATATCGGTTCTTTATAGTGAGTTTGTTTAACTCTCGGTAATCTATGCACATTCGGAATGATCCGTCTTTCTTTTTAACAAATAGAACTGGGGCTCCCCAAGGTGATGAACTTGGTCTAATGAAACCTTTATCGGATAATTCCTTTAGTTGTTCCGATAGTTCCTCCATTTCGGAAGGTGCCAACCTGTAAGGTGCTTTTGCTACTGGTGCCGCTCCAGGCACTAGTTCAATTTGAAACTCTACTTGACGAGTCGGTGGAAGACCGGGTAGATCTTCAGGAAATACTTCGGGGAATTCCTTAACAATAGGTACATCTTTAAGTTGTTTCTTGGTTAACTTACTTTCCGTCACTTGAACCATGAATACATGACATCCTTCGTTCATGTATTTTATCATTCTGAGGCATGAGATGATTCCGTATCGGTTTTTATTCTTGTCGCCATGGATAACGAGGGTTTCATTCTTAAAAGGAATGTGTATGGCTTTCTCGTCACAATGAATCTTAGCTTGATGTTTGGATAACCAATCCATTCCGATGATAGCATCAAAACTACCGAGTTGGACAGGCATCAGGTCAATAGGAAAGGATTCTCCTACGAGGGTTATGGTACAATCTTTTAAAACCGAGTTGGTGCTAATTAAGTTCCCATTGGCCATTTCTATCTCGTATGTGGTGTTTAGCTTAGAAGGGTTAGAGTTAATGAAAGGGGCAAACGTATCTGACACGAAGCTCTTATCTGCTCCAGAATCAAATAATACTCTAGCATTATGATGATTTAATAAGAACGTACCCGTGACAACGTCGGGGTTTTGTGGTTCATTTTCATTTCCCATCACGTATGCTCTTGCTCGTGCAGTGTTCTGACCATTTCCCTTTGGACAGCGGTTCTTGAAGTGTCCGGTTTCTCCGCATGAGTAACATGTTGGTGCTATTGGTTGTAGGTTGCTGCCGGTAGCAGGGGTTCTACAATCTTTTGTGGCATGACCTATCCTTTGGCATTTATGGCATTTTACTGTACAAGCACCATTGTGATGAAGCTTGCATCGGTTGCACTGTGGCTTAATACCTTGATATCTATTGCCATTGGTTGCCGTAAATATCTTAGGAGGTTCTTGTCGTTGGTTCTGTTGTTGACGATGTGGGTTCTTGTTCTGGTGTTGTTGTTGGTTGATCCTGTTGTAGTTGTTGTTGTTGTTGTGGTGATGGTTGTTGTTGCGATGGCCGTTGTGGTAGTGATTGTGGTTTTGGTGGTGGGTGGTTCTCCTGTCATCGAGTTTTCTTTTGAGTTCGTTGCACTTGATTTCGCGGTCTAGGAGTTTTTGTGCTAACTCCATTGCGACTTCTAGTGATGGTGGGTTGGATGCTGTGACGTTTCCTTCGATATTCCGGGGAAGACCTTCAATATACTTCTCCAGAGTTTTCTCTAAATCTGGTACGATAGAAGGACATAATGCCATTAGCTCGTGGAATCTCCTGTTGTAAGCCCTAAGATCGATTCCTTTGACTGCAAGGACGTGGAATTCGTCTTCCAGTTTTCTTATTTCGGATCGAGGACAGTATTTCTTTAGGATCTTGGCTTTGAATTCCGTCCAGGAGAGTTGGTATGCCGCTTCTGTACCTAAAGTTTGAGTTGTAGCGGTCCACCATGACAAGGCGTCATCCATTAAGGTTCCGGTGGCAAATGTGACCCTGTTGTTTTCTGAGCATCCACTCCTTTGGAATACTGTTTCGCATCTCTCGAACCAATGGGCGAGTTTAGTTATCCCTTCAGTACCCATGAAGTAAGTTGGCTGACAAGCCATAAAGTCTTTATAGGTACATTGGCGAGGTGCGGGAGCAACATTTCTTGCCGGTTGTGCATTAGCATTTGCTTGTTCGGCTAAGGCTGCATTGATTCCATTGGTGATTGCTTGTTGGATCTCTTCCGGGGTCATGGTTGCTGCTGAGGTAGTGGTCGTGGTTCTCTTAGGTGCCATATTCCTAAAAATGAGAATATATTTTCAGAATTTTCATAATAACCATCTTGTGTTAGACTATTTAGTAACATCAATAGGTTCAAAGTTATAATAGTGTCACATATATCACGATGCAATATACGATATCATAACACTTATGAAAATAAAGCAAACATAACATCATTGATTAGATCGTCGTTTTACATCACTTATTCATTCTTGTTGACATATCTTCTAGGACATTCAAATACAAGTTATTACTGTGATGTGGGTGAGGCTACATCGACAATCTATGGCATTCTAGGGTTTTCCTTGGTTATCATCAAGACGACGTTCTAGTTCCTGAATTTTGGCGGCCATGGTTTCTATGATTTGGTCTCGGTCTCTCTCCCTAGCTTGTGTTTCTTGTTGTGCACGTCGCAGAGACATGACTTGGGCTCTTGTGGTGTCGAGGGCTTGATCGATGTCACACATGATGTCCCTGTTTACGGTGTTAGCAGAGCAAAGTAATCCGATGAATTCCATAGCTTCACCGAATTGGGTACTTAGTTGTTCAATTATGGTTCCCGTCTCTAGGTGTCCCATCACAAGTTGTTCGATCTCAGCTGACATGACTTCTATTAGTTCATTAGGGATGTTGTTCACCAAGGTGGCTATGGCGTCTAACCTGTCTTCATGTCTTACTAACCTAGCTGCCAAGAGTGGTATGGTATGGTGAATGGGTTCTCCAGTGACTGGAAGGACCTTGGATGCAGCAAATGATGATCTTTCACCAAGTTCTCTGTTGGTGGGAGTACCTTCTTGAGATCTCCAATACTTAAGGATTGGTAGTAGAAATGACCATTTGCGAGCATTGACCCGCTTACGAGCCTTATGGTTGGTTCTTGCATAATAGTAAGGTTCTGAGGAGGTAGGACGAATCTGGTAATTCCTTGGTTGATAAGGTAGAGGAGCACTGGAAGTTTTCACAGGTGGTGAACTGTTGATTGTCACTGGTACAGTAGTAGTCTGCTGATAAAATATACTAGGTAGTATCACTGGTTCTGCAGTTGGAGCAACTTCCTTTTTCCATTTAGTATCATCCCAGATGTCTTTTTCTTCAGCATATGAAAGAGCTTTTCCAGCTGTGGCTGGTTCATAAGGCTGGAATGGAGAAGTTTGCTTACTGCGTCTGATTGGACCAGATGATGCTTGAGGTGAAGTAGAGGATTGCTGACTTTCCTTATTCTTATCTGTTGTAGGTGACACAGTCATTGGAGCAAGAGTTGGTACCATAGGTGTAGAGCTCTCAGTTTCTGAATCCGATAATAACACAATGAAGTTGGGTTTGGAAGACATGGTACTGTAATAATCCCGGTTAGTAAACATAGTTATTAGCATAATCATAACATGTAAGCATATATCAAGTTATATAAGTAAGAAATAATGAGAAGTAATTTTTCTACCAGATGTTGGATTGTAGGCACGGAGGGCATGAAGTGGTATTTTGTAAAAATGGTCCAGTTAAAGTGTAGTTATAGTCCAATGTTTAAAAACATCTGGTTCTCTATAACCGTGGCTCTGAATACCAATCTGTAACACCCCCAAAAGTTGTTTTAATAATAGCGGAAGACTTAATATGTCAGCGGAAACTTTCGGGGTATTACTTCGAGGATCTTTGTCACAATCATAGTAGATATCACATAGTGAGGTATTAAAGATTTATTTTATTTCAAAATACCAAATATCAGAAATACAAAACATTATTTAGTTAAGAACGTGTTTTATTCTGAAGGAAAATAAGTAGTTTATTATAGTTCTTGTCTTGCTTCTGCCCACTCCGTGCCATCCAGATCCGTCTTGTTTAGTTACCTGAGATAAACATACTAAAGTCAACATAAAGTTGAGTGATATTCATAGGTTTGAGTTTAAGAGTTTAATCACAAGTTACGAATGTATTGTAATCACATACAATCAATATGTTAAAAATCAGTGTTCCTGTTATTGCCTTAAGCTCATGATACTCAACGATTAACAGCCAATCATAAATATGAATTATGATGGTAAGTAATAGGCCCCCAAAGATAGGTATTTGTCAATAACCTATTTATAAGAACAATAAAGTGCGCCTGGTGTTTTCTCCAACAACCAAACGAGGATTGTTAATCACTAATAGTACTATCCACAATTATTTACGTTCACCCTTCAGGTGATTAAGGTTCATGATAGAGGGACTTCTGACAATAGTAACTTAAGCAAATAACATTGGCCTGACGGTATTTCAATACCCGGTATAAAAGACTTGTGATCGAGTTTTAAGCATGTATCTCCCCACGGGAAAATAGTTAAAGAGTGGGCTATGAAATCACCTTAGTAGTACAGTGGTATCGTAGTCTCAACAAAGCAAGGAAACGGCTTCACACAACACAACCTAAAAGATAATGCAAGTTTCAGTTGATAGTCTAAATCTGGTTTTATCGCGAATGTTTGTCATGTTTTCAATATATATCGAAGTATGAAATGGTAAGTCATGATAAAAGTTAATAATCATATCGTATAGTTAACTTTAATTTATTTCGACGAGGATTATATATATAACGTATATATAATTAAAAATTTCAAAGTTTTATATTAATTATCATAATATTTATATAAAACTTTATAAATATAATAAGAAATATTTATTTCAGTAAAGTCCTTTAAGTTTCACAAGTTTTACAAATTTGACCCTGACGGTAATAACATTTTCACCGTTAGTCCAATATACATATTTTACATTTTTGGTCTAATATATAACAATATTTACCTTTTATGACTCCAAGTTTCAGTATTTACAGTTTATACCCTTTAGAAAAATAGTTTTTATACTTTTCACCTAAGTTTACAATTTTGGCAATTCCAGTCCCTACTTCTCGTACATTTGCAAAAATGGTCCAAGTTTTACCAATTTCAAAACTTATCATTTTTATTAGTTCATTAAGCTCAAAATATTTAGAAAAGTTTAGTTTGATAGCTTATTAGCTTATTCTAAGCTTATTTTGTTTCTTGGGCTTAACGAGCCAAAAATAAGGGCCCGTTAAGGTTTAACGATCCACGAGGTTAGGGGGAACACTAGGTTCATAGAGATTCATCATTTTAAGTTACTAAAACGTTTCAAATCAGTTTATACCCTCAGCTTATTACAATAAGCTAAAAAGTGCTTTTTGGGCTTTTAGGCCCACGTAGCTTATAAAAGTTTTTGTAAAATCTGATTTTTGTCGAGACAAAATGGGTCGAGTAAAGTAGTTATACGAGCTAGTTAGGTCGAATGAAAGGTGTTATCTAATTGTTTACTAGGTCGTTAGTGAGGTCGAGTAATAAAATATATATGTTGTGTGTCTATTTTACAAATGACGGGGCTAAAGTAAACGAGTAAGACTTGACATGTAATTAGTTTCAACACTTAGAAAGTTTCTAAGTGTTTTCGACTAGTTCAAGTACCATTAGGAATGTATGAGTTTTTACGTTTGCATGTTATTATTGGTTCGAAAGTTTTACTAAACACGAATCCTAACGTGGTCAAAAACGAGAATGACGAATAAAAAGTATATGGTACGTTTGATTTTTGTGAGAAATGAGGTAAAAGTAAAACGTATTAACGAGAATAGATAGAGTAGTTATTGTGTACGAGTAGCTCACCTCACCTTTCAAAGGTGGAGTAATAGGTTCGAATGGTTCGAGTATGGAACAAAGAGGATCGTGGTTCACTTCACGTCTTGGCAAAGGTTCAAAATGAGTAAACTTGGCTCCTTAGGATCACTTGTACGCTTCGTACCCCTCTTCTACTTCTTGTCCCAATTCGATGTCAATACTTCACGTTATAATAACTTTTGGTATGTTTGCGTGTGAGATACTAGCTGAGAATGTACAAGGAAGTTATAGGAGCTTGTGAAAGGTTTAAGACAAAGGATAGAAGCCAAGAGTGGTGTGTGTTGTCTCGGCATAAGAGGGTGGCACCTTTCCTTCATCCAATCGAAACTTGGCAACAAAAGGAATGTATCATAAGATCTCTGTTCCTCCTGACATTCTACTGTACCCTTGTGTTTGGTTTTAGAAGCTATTGGGAGTCATGAGAGGTGTTAGAATATAAATGACACGTTTTTGGCTTCACCATGTCCATGGTTTTTGCGTTTTACTTTGGGCAGAATTTAGGTAGCAAACGAGCGAGGTATATGGTAAACTTTATCATTCTCAAATCTTTGCTAGCTCGTAATTTAAGTTATGTAAAAATATGTGTGTGTTATGTGTCGAAAAATGAAGAAATTAGGGGTGTTCCTTGGCTCGATCGTGGCTGGAAACAAAAGAAAAGAAAAAAAATTATAAGGTGTGCTTGGGCTTTGATTTGATCTCGGTCCAGCAAGAAAAAGGAAAAAAACAAAAGTATAACATGGTCCGTTTGGTTTGTTAGTTGGGTTTAAGGCCCATTTACGTGTGGGGTCCACATAGAGGTTTTTAGGGAGTCGGGATAAGTTCGAGATATAATAGTGAGTGGTCTCGAGAATTTTCGTAGGATTCGGAATATATAAGTATAGTACGTAAAAGGTGTCGTATAATATATAATTATAATTATAAACGTTTAATAATTATAATTACAAGCGTTAAAATACATTCGCGATAATTTAGACTATCTAGGTTTGTGTGCAAGCGATGTCTCTAGGCAAATAATATATCACGACATTCCGTTTGTGATTCACACAATAAGTCATATATATAAAAAAAAATTTTGTCATACGTAATAATGGGAAATTAAATAGTGCAAGTGTTTACTAACCGTTGGGAAAATTACGAGATGCTACATACATGGAGACTTTGGTAGCAGAAAGATATTATTATATGACAATCTAGAAGCTAAAATCTGTGGCTTCCGTGAGTCATTTTTATTCCCCGGATATGAAAGAGATGCTCACCTTGTAGGTCTTGTGGGAAACGAATATTACATGGATCCTGTTTACCTTCAAAGCCACATTCGCAACAAAGAATCAGATGTGTACTCGTATGGGGTGGTACTCTTTGAAATATTTGTGGAAAACTAGAAGGGGGGTTGAATAGTTTACCGCTTTTTCGATTCTTATTTAGCTTAAATATCCTTTTAAAAACTTTACGTTTACTAAAAGATATAAACACAACTTTATATGTTTGATTCTTTGAAAGACTTTTCATGTGAATAACAATTCTAACATTACTTGTTTCATACTTTGAAAAGCTTTACTTGTTATGATCCTAACTTTGCTTGTTTTAGTTCTTTGAAAAGCTTTACATTTGTTTCAAGATATAAACATAACTTTACTTGTTTTAATTCTTTTGGAAAGCTTTATATGTGATTAGCAATTCTAACTAAAAGACAATATGTAATAAGCAAAGATAAAGAAAGAAACGATCAAACCACAACACGATTGTTTATCGTGGTTCGGCTACAAGGACTCTTTTTCCTTGCCCTACATCCACGCCCCGAGTTTCCAACTCGAGAGTTATAAGCACTAATCAACAAGCTCCTTTCACCAGCGGAGAAAACCTTTACAACGTCGCTTACACTTTTACCGACACTAAGCTAGATGTCGAGTTCTTTTACAAGGGTACAACTACTCCCATACGTCGCTTATACTTTTACCGACACTAAGCTAGATGTCGAGTTCTTTTACATGGGTTCAACCACTCCCGTACGTCGCTTACACTTTTACCGACACAAAGCTAGATGTCGAGTTCTTTACCAAGGGTACAACCACTCCCGTTAGTTCTTTTACTAGGGTACAACAACTCCCAATACTCTTTGTATTTTGAGGCCTAAAATACTAACCTATAACTTCTACATACATGACACACATGAAGTATAAACTAGCAAAGCTTATACATGACCAAGCTACCAAGACTTGCAACTTTAGAGTTAAAGCTTGCAACTTCTTGAATGATCTTGTGGAGTTCCTTGCTACATAAGAGAATCACACAAGTCAAGGGTTACTGAGTTAGTTGAGAGAGTATGTGAAAATATGTCCTAAAGGGGTGGCTCAAAACTAACAAATGGTTTGGTATTTATAGCAAACTATACTGCAGATCTGGCGGATTAGGCGGAACCCTCAAATGGGTTCCGCCCGTGTACCCCCAGGGTACCGTCAGGGCTGCAGTTGGTTTTTGCAATAAATCTTCCAAACCAAACAAGGTCACATCACATTACTTCTAGTCAAACACAAGACTTGCAAGCAAGCATAAGGTTAGTCAAACACTCTTTCTTACCATAAATGTATATGGACAAAGCTTACCTTAAATGTGATGTGACATTACTATTTTAAGAAATAAATGTGATGTGACAAGACACTTTCTAATTTAAGAAATGAAAACAATGTTTTGTTTAAAAGGAAATGTAAACCTTAGTTAAACAAGACTTAAACACTTAAAGTGATGATTTACTTATAGCTAAACTTCATACTTTGTCATTAACAAAACTTAGCAAAGATCGTAAAATATAAATAACGTTTTTAGGCGATATTTGTATTAACAATCTCCCCCTTTTTGTTGATGACAAAACATAAACTTTATTTATAAGTAAGTCACTAGTTTTAGTGTTAAGTCTTATAAAGTTAGTCTAAAAACTTGTTTTTGCAAAGATGAGGTGATAAGCACAAGTTTATATAAATTCTCCCCCTTTTTGTCAAAACAAAAAGAAGAGTAGCGAAGCGGAAGTAAGCACTTGCTCCCCCTTGGACGATACTCCCCCTAAATGGAGTGCCAAGAGAGGAGACATGGATTTTGAACCTACAAGAAAAAGGTTAGTTGTCGCACAAGACAAGTCATGAAAGCATTTCATGTCTAGAACACAACTAAGAGTTGTGAAGTGGAATAATGCAACACTCATGCTCCCCCTTGAATATTACTCCCCTAAATGGAGTATCAAGGAAGGAAAACATGGAAAATGATCCTACAAAAAGAAAGGTTAGTTTCTAAAACACAAGATATATGTATGCTACCATAGCAAGGTATAGTTCACTTATTATACCTAAATGGTCAACAAACAATGCACACCTTGTAGTAGAACGAAATTCATTCCATGTAAAACTTTGACTCTTAAAGAGTCAAAGACAAGAAAAAGAAACTAAGAATATAAAAATCCTACATCTATAAAAAGGAAACCATCACTTTCCTTAATGAGAAACATTCTTCCAAAACAAGGGTAAGGTTGTTTGAGAATAAAAGTAGGTGGTGGAGGATGTATCGGGTTTCATTTTGAATGTTGTGGGGGTGACACGGTTTTGGTTTGTTTGTTTAAATGGTGAAACATTTTCCAAAAGAAACGGTTTTGTTTCATTTTGGAGACTCTAAACTTGAGGTGGTGTTGGTGCTCTAAACTTGGTTTGATGGTTTTAATGAGCAACATTTTCCAAAAGAAACGGTTTTGTTTCATTTTGGAGACTCTAAACTTGAGACGTTCCACAATGTGGTTTAGGATAAACCTCATTTCATTGTTTAGAGGATCATGGATGTCTTTGTTGATAAGGTGAGACAACAATGGTTTTGGGTGGTGATATTCTTGTTGTGGTGTTTGGTTGTGGTCAAAAGACTCATTTTGGTCAAGCAATGACCGTGGTTTTTCATTTGTGTAAGGTGGTGGTTTTGTTGGTCTTGATGGAAGATCATTGAGACGCTTCTATTTTCTTATATGGAGAAAATAAAGATTCAAAGTGTTGGGAAGGTTCATGTGGTGGTGGTAGTTGAACAAAGTGACGAAGGCTTGGTTTTCCGGAAGGATTATCATAAAGGTTTTTGTAAATGGGGTGAAACACAAATGATTGTAGGTGTGTATGACCTTGATCATTTGGAAAAATTTAGGGTCTAGCATAACGGTAAGCCAAACTCACAAGCAATGACGGTGGATGAGGTGCATCATCCAATGACTTATTTGGTTGAAATATTGGTTGTTGTTGGGTTTCCGTTTCGGCAATGGTGTCAAAGAGTGACAATGATGGAGGGCTTGATGGTTTAGGTGATAGGTTTTCAAAAGTTTCCAATAGTGGATGTGGTGATGTTGGTGGTGTATGGAAAAAGTTCCATTGGTGTTGAGGTAGTAAGGTTAAGGAAGTCTTGGATAGGTGAAGAGATGTCAAGTGATAAGTTTGATTTGATGGTTTTGTTGAAGCAACAAGGTTTAACACTAATCCTAGTGGTTTTATCTTGATGATTCGGATGAGGTGTTTTGATTAAGTCATCTCAAATCTTGGTTTGCAAGAGTTTTAAGATTGAGAGAGGTAATGGTGTTGGTGTGAGTTTTGGGGTATTCTAAAGTGATCAAACTTAAAAAGAATTGTGGGAAGGAGTGTTTGGATTTGATGTTAGCCCATACAAAAATGGTGGTTCCTAATGATTTGGAAAACTAATTGTGGGTTGTCGTGTCATGGAAGTCAATCCAATGAGAAAGGTGAAGTAAGAAGACAAGGTTTGCACTAAATACTTAGTGGTTTTGGTGAGTTTGTTTGATGGAAAAATCTCAGGGATTTCAAGGATCCGTTAGAAGGGTTCCTTCCATTATGTGTGAAGGAGCTTTGGGGTGGTTATAGTTATTTTTGAATTTTGGCGGGAAATGGTTTAGGTTGAGTTATAAGAAATGAGATGTACCCTATTATGCTAAACACATTGCAGGTAATGGATTTCTATCTAAAAGGATTGGATTTTGGTGTTTGGATGTTGAAATGGTGAAAACAAAAACAAAAATTATGCAGGCTACTGGCGGCACCCTCAGAATACACAGGCGGAACCCAAATGAGGGTTCCGTCTGGTCCGTTGGGCCAAATCTGGGTTACCCAGATATTGTACTGGCGGAACCCAATTTTGGGATCCGCCTGATCCGCCAGTGCTGCAAAAGTAGACAGTCCGCGTTTTTTACCAGCGAGACGATTTTCAAAATTTTCAAAAAGTCCTAAAACCAAAAATATAATTCATACCTGGTTAGGAAATGCAAAAATTAGATATGTAAACACGCATATCATAAGACTTTGACCGGGGGCTAACGAAATTCACTATCCTTAGTGAAAATTTGATAAGCATGAAAATTTGACAACTTGCCAAAAGTTGTATTCCTGCATCAATGTTAGTTCCTACAAGTACCAAATAGTACCAAATATCCTAAAAACACACAAATACATACCACATAATGTTTAAACGACCAAATTGTTCAAATAGCACCTAGTGCCAAACACTCCTACACACCCGCTCTCATAGACGGTCAATCTTCTTCTTGAGCATTTCAAGAAATTTCTCGATGTTTTTGAACATCCCCTTTGTTTGCTTGAACTCCGTCGACTCATTTGGAATATCCGAAAGTTGGAAAATGTATTCTAGAGGTGGGAGCCTAGAGTTGGAAAATGTTTTCCTTGGGCTTTATAGACTCTCCTATCACTTATTGGGACACAGGTGTGTGTGATGATAGAGTAATCTAGGTGAAGACCTCTAGGAGTTGATGAACCTAAAGAGACGGGTCAAGAGCATTCCATATGGCTTAGCCGTTGTGCCTCACACGGGAATGTCGGCCATTCTCTTGGTCATGAAGTAGACAAGGTTGAAGGGTTGCCTAACGGAAAAAGGAGTAGAGCATGTATCAAAGGCAAATATTGATGTGATCCCGGTTTCCTATGGTGCTAATTTCATTGGTTCTAAGGAGTTCTTCCCATTTCTTGAATTGGGGCTTGAGTTCATTGAATTCCATTCCATGTGGGTCCTTGATGACCTCATTTCCGGTTCTAGTTCTCCTAGTGTTGGTGGTTCTAATGAAGAGGTGGTTACGAAGTTCATCTTTAGACACAAGAGGGGTATCATAGGGATGGATGCGGTCAAAGAGTGTGATAGGGAGTGCAAGTCGGAGTAGATGCAAGTACCATGGTTTGGAACACCTAGGATTTGAGCAAACTCCTCGAGAGTGAAGGAGTATTGATGACTACTAGCCCTAAAGTTAATAGATATGCGACCATACTCATCCTTGGAGAGGGTGACGGATGCATAGAATTCTAAAATGAACCTAGAACAAATAGGCTCGTCGATTTCTAAGAGACACTCTAAAGTTGATTGTGGCAAATTCCGTATAGAGGTTTGTACCTTCTAAGAAGGATGGATCAATGGTTCTACCCTTAGGGACATATCGTTTTTCTAAGGCTTTGAAGACAACGATTTGAGTTTGAGTGAGACCTTTGGTTTTGTGGAGTTTGGGTAGGTACTTGATGGTGTTCTTGTGGTCGTAGTGAGTTAGAGGAGGCATGATGATTCCTAGAAAATCAAAATTTCACATTTAAGTAAATGACTATTGTAATGTGTATGTTCTAGTGTGTGCCTATATGAAAACAATGTGGAGGTGCGGTTGACTTAACTCATTTTGATGCTTAAAAATGTTTTGTAATGCAAGTGATGTTTCAATGACGTTTTTCATTTGTTTTAACAATGTGGTGAACGGTGGTAAAGTATGGGTGACGACCGAGAGTGGATATGTGAAATGAGGTGGTGATTGTTTGACAACACTTAAAGCTTGGATATCTTCTTTGTGTTCTTCACTTGCTAGAAAGTGGAAGAGACGCATTTCATAATGACATTCACTTGACTTTTGACGACATAGACAAATATGTTAATGAGAGTATGGATATGACAATTGCCCTTTGTTTCAAAGAGCGACACAAAGGTGAACATAGGTTTATGTATCATGAAAGGTGGTTTAATCTTAATAGGTTAGGTTATAGTGGGGATGACACACTTGTTTGGTTACATTGTGGAATCTTCTTGTGAAGATGACTAGGTGGAGTTATTGGTGAAGATGATATTGACTCTTGGTTTCTTTGAGGGCATGGAAATAGTGGATGACTCGATATTGATAGGACAAAGGATAACTCGATATTGAAATGGTGGATGACTCGATATTGATAGGACAAAGGATAACTCGGTTTCTCATTTCACATTGGTTGTTTGAGGTTTGAGTGATGAAAGGTTATGAGGAAGATGCTTGAGGTTTTGTTCATTCTGTGAATCTTATGGGTTGATGGTAAGTTGGAGTTGTGAGTAAAGAGGTGTTTGGTTTTGAACTTAAATAAAACATTCTGTGGCTTTGGCGGACCAGGCGGAACCAAAAAATGGGTTCCGCCCATATGGTCTGAAGGTTCCGTGGGTTCTGCAGGGAAAAACTTAAAAGGAATTGTCTTGATTTTTGTGGTTTTAACCTAATGTTCAAAAACTAAGGTTTTAGGTCTTATGAGTCTTTGACTAAGCCTAGGAATTATGAATGCTTCACATTCAAGAGATTTTGTGAACGCGTTGATGGAATAGTTGACGTAGAAGACTTTCTTAGTTAAGACGTTCCTCAATGAACAATCTTACCAAGGCGATGATGAGGGATCTCAATATGTCGACTAAGAACATAATGGATTGAATTGTTGCCAAAGTCGATGCTTCCAATGTTGATGAGATAAATTCCGTTGTTGACACGAGTTTGCTTGGAGCTTGTTGATTGTGCTTCTCCATCCGATACAAATTTGAGAATCTTACGCGTTTTGGAGAATCATTGGGTAAGTAAGTATAAAAGTGCAAGTACCACTTGTGCTTTTCTCATCAACTTATTACTGACATAATTCCATTTGGCATACACTATGGTTTCTATTCCCGTTCTTTTGGGAGACCATAATCCTAGTTGTGTAGTACCTTATGTTGTATCCAAATAGGCTCAACTAAAGAGTTGTTTTAGGATCTTCTTTAACACGAGCACATAGACGAAAGCTAAACATAATGTTGAATCTAAATGTTATGAGAACAAGTAGTCTTTCAAACATTTCTCTATGTTTAGTTTTTACCTACGGATTTACTAATCTCATTCTTGATAAGTCATCAATAACTTAACTATTGAGAACAAGAGAGCAACTAGGAATGTCTTTAAGTTAAAATCCCTTACTTTTGTGGCTTGCTTTTATTATCAAAAAGTCTTTCAAATATTGAGACAATACTCACTTGATTACTTTGAAATATCAATTTTGTTTCACTAGTTGTTTTATTCTAAATTCCAAAAAAAATGTTTTTGTTGAATTTGTTTAGAGACAACTATGACCTATAAATCAAGTTTTATAACTTATGTCAATTTTACTTGATTCAATGTTTGACTCAATGTGAGAAGATGTTATTTTGTACTTTTACTCCATGCTTGTCTTTCCATCATTTGGACTTTCAACTAAGTTGTCATCTACCAAAGATAATATCTTAGAAGGAGGAGATTACTCGTTAAATGACATATTCAACGACTCCTCGACTCTTTGGGTTTTCTTACTTAAGACACTATGAACTCTTTTTGAAAAAGTCCAAGAGGTACAACATCATGAGACTATGTGTCACATTTGATGAGTAAATCCTAGATGTTGAAAACTCATTTTCTTTCACACATCCTAAAATATGCTAATGTGATTTATTTCACCTTGTGTATTTTATGTGAGATTATCATAAAGAAGTGATTGAAGAAAAACACAATTAAAGACTCAAAGTATGGTGTTTGAGAAAATTGTTTAACAAAGGTTTGTTTTGCAAGCATCACCAAAGTGTTAGACATTTTAACACTTAGGAAATTCTTAGTTAGCTCACTTGTAAGCAAGAGTTGAGTGAGACATACTCAAGAGTTTTTCGTGTTTATCTCTTGATGATTAAATAACCAGAACACCTTATATCTCCCACTAGTACTAAAGACTAAATTCCTCGTTGCATAGAATCTAATCTTAGTTATTTACAAATAGCAGGTAGACACTCTAGAGTATTACAAATAACACATATTTGAGCACTTAATGCTAGAGACAAGATATAACCAAAGTCAAGTTTAAGTAATGCGTACCTTTTAAATTGCATAAAAATGCTATCAAGCGGATAAGCATTAAGCGTAAAAACTTGGTTTGACGACATGCTTTGAAACTCAATAACTCATGTATCCAAGAAGGTTAGATAATCATATAAAAGCAAAGAGTATGATAATCTTAATTCTTTTATCATGAGTTTCTATTAGAGATAGAATTATCTCTAAATCTCTCTTCTAGGTTAGACAAATTTTACTTGCTTTGTTTTATTAGTTAATGGTGCTTTTGAGTAAGATCCTAATCCGGTTTTATCTTTAAACAACCTTTGACTCCTCAACAATCTTTCAAGAGATTTTGAGCTTTCATCAAATTTAACTAATAATTTTTCCTTTCTCATTTTGCATTTTAATTTCATGTTTGTAATCTAGACATAATTTACATTCTAGATTAATTTCAACATTACTCTTAATTATAGACATTTTATCTTCTAATAAGATTTCCTTTTCAAAGATATTCTTAAGAGATTTTGAAGACTCATTCTTGAAGATAGCTTTTAGGTCCATGTTGCACAAATGTTTAGACTCATTTTCTATTTTAGAAAACTCTAGGATAAATTAATCAAAGCAAAAGAGTTTGGTTTCAAAGTGTACCTTGCTTGATGTTTTATCTAGTATAGAATCACAAACCGGATGATTGACTTCATCT
>JARVZY010005504.1:20000-25000 GCA_030686995.1 Artemisia argyi | reverse complement strand
CTTACGATGTGTTTGGAAGCCCTCGGCCAAACGAGTATTTCACAGAGAACCGACAAGGAATTCCATTAATCACCGGCCGTTTTGATTCTTTGGAACAACTCGATGAATTTAGTAGATCTTTTTAGGAGGCCTCAATGACCATAGATCGAACCTATCCAATTTTTACAGTGCGATGGTTGGCTGTTCACGGCCTAGCTGTACCTACCGTTTCTTTTTTGGGGTCAATATCAGCAATGCAGTTCATACAACGATAAACCTAATCCGAATTATAGAGCTACGACACAATCAAACCCAAACGAACAAAATGTTGAATTGAATCGTACCAGCCTCTACTGGGGGTTATTACTCATTTTTGTACTTGCTGTTTTATTTTCCAATTATTTCTTCAATTAATAAAACGAGAGAGAACTAAAATAATAGACTAATCATTCTAGGTATTCTCTCTTTTAACCCATTCGGAAGGATCTCATCTGATAATTATCCATGACTGTTTATGTCTCTAGTATGACCACTTGATAAAATGTGGAGGGAAGTGGGGTAAATGGCCGATACTACTGGAAGAATTCCTCTTTGGATAATAGGTACTGTAGCTGGTATTCTTGTGATCGGTTTAGTAGGCGTTTTCTTTTATGGTTCATATTCCGGATTGGGTTCATCCCTGTAGTAATCTGATGAATTGAGTTGTAGACATGAAAGCGTAAGAACTCAACGGATTCCCTTCTTTGTTTGTCTGATTTAAGGTAGAAGGTCCCGTTGAGTTCTTAATAATTATAATATTTTTTTATAAGTTCATTGACGAAGTTCTATTTACTCAACAAATTTTCCCCTCCTCTTTTGTTTGTCCACCACTTTTTATAGTATATGTAATTATTAATTATTGTAATAGAATTTATAATTTATAATATAATAATTAAAATACAATACGCAATAACTCCAAAAAACGTTCTGATACATCTGTAAAAAACAGAAACTAACACTAGGAATGTTTGACGAACAGTATAAAGAATCATTATTATTTCGACACAAGAAAAGGATTTTTCACACCCCTTTTCTTGTGTCGAAGACTAGGAAGACGAATAAACCCTCCCAGAAATATTTGCTCCCTTCATTTATATTTATCCGTTCTATTTCCCTTTTACTTTTGGATAGGATCTAGCCAAAGTGAAATGTATTAGAATGAAATGCATTTTTTACATTTCAATCTGACAATAGCAACATAGCCCCAATTTTGAAAAAAAAAAGAAGGGGTCAAGTCAAATAGTCTTTCTATATACTATGTCTAGGAATGTCGTACAAGGAATTCCCGGCATCTCATAGAAAAAGAGTCTAAAAGAACAAAATTCTTTTTCTAATTTCTTTTTTTATCATAGATAATTGCTAATGCTTTTTACAAACTTGATGTCGATAAATACGCCAGTCTAGAAATTCATTTCGGACAATTGAACCTTCTCGAACTGTTTCTTTTTAAGAACCAAAAAGATTTGTGCCAAAATCACAGATGCGAAGAAGAACAAAAGACCTTGTACACGTAATGGATCTTGAAGTACTATTTCTGCATCTCCCTGACCAAATCCGCCCACATTAGGATTACTTGTCAACGGTTGATCCAATTTGATAGATTCACCTTCTGAAACAAGAAGTTCTGGCCCCGGAGGGATAATATCAACCACTTGACGTCCATCGGATGCATCCGCTATGGTTATTTCGTATCCCCCCTTTTCTTTTCGTAGGATTTTGCTTACTATACCTGATGCTGTAGCATTATAAACTGTATTGTTACTCTTGCTCCCATCAGGATAAATTTGGCCCCTTCCTCTGTTTCCGCCTACGTATATAGGATATTTTAAGAAGTGAATGTCTTTCTTAGTAGCGGGGTCGGGGGAAAGAATAGGAAAGGTGATTTCACTATATTTCTGACCAGGAACAGGGCCTATGACAAGAATATTTTTTTGGTTGGGGCGATAACTCTGAAAAGACAGATTGCCCATCTTTTCTTTTATCTCGGGGGAAATACGATCGGGAGGGGCTAATTCAAAACCCTCTGGTAAAATAAGAACAGCCCCTACATTCAAACCCCCCTTTTTACCATTAGCAAGAACTTGTTTCAGTTGCATATCATAGGGAATTCGAACAACTGCTTCAAATACAGTATCGGGAAGTACCGCTTGCGGAACCTCAATATCCACTGGTTTATTAGCTAAATGGCAATTGGCGCATACAATACGTCCAGTGGCTTCTCGTGGATTTTCATAACCCTGCTGTGCAAAAATGGGATATGCATTTGAAATGGATGTACGAGTTATGATATATATCATGAGCGATATGGAAATAGATCGAGTAATCTGTTCCTTTATCCAAGAAAAAGTATTTCTAGTTTGCATGGTCCAACCATTGATCCCGAAAATTTCTACAATAAATTGGGGTAGGTCACTAATGGAGTTTCCTATCCACGATTCTGTTATTTACTGGAATAATAATAATTTGACTGGATTAATATATAGGAATATAGGATGAATCTCCGGGATGGGTAGAAATATAAAGTTTTTTTCAATGCTTTGCTTATGTACAACTGCAAAGTAATAAGAAACATTATAATTAGATTAGGTAGATAATTTTTCAGTCATTCATTGAATGATAAATCACTACAAGTGACGGAGATACGCGATTTAAATAACGGAAAATCCAATATTTTAAAATTGTATCTAGAATGACTGGAAAAGTGGAAACAAGGCCAGATATAATTTGATCATTATGAACAAATCCAAAATCCTTGTAGACAAAGCCAATCAGCAGTTCCCAACCACGGGGCGAATGAAATCCGATACATAAATCAGTTAATAAAAGAAGAGAAAAAGCTTTTATTGTGTCACTTAAGTTATATAGGAATTCCTGAGCCCAAGAGTTAAGAATAACAAGTTCTTTATTACCCAAAATAGAATAACCACTTAGAATAATGAAACAGATTATATTTGTCGAGAAGTGCAAAATCGTATGAATACGACCCTCATTGTGTATCTTGATTAATTGGATTGTTTCTTTGTGAATTCCTATACGAAGGTTTTGTAGATGTGTCTCCGAGTATTCCTTGATCATTTCCTCTAAGAGGAGGAGTTCCTTTAATTCTTTGAATTTTTCTAGAATACTATTTTCTTCAATATCATTCAAAAAAGTTTCGGATTGCCTAGTATTCCACCAATTTGTAATCCATGATTCCAGACTTTTTTGAAATGAGAGCGAAATCCACCAAGGCAAAAATACTATAGATGCAAGATAGAAAAGAGGAGTTAATGCTTTCTTTTTTGCCATTTTTTCATCTGTGAATTGTTAATGAATCTTATTCGTCGACTTTATGTAATCTAAGATTTCTCTCACGCATCAGTTCTATTACAAGTATCGAATCTATGAATCTATTCACTCTTTTTTATTATTATTTTTTTTTATTTTTTTATTGTTCCATATATGTCTGCTTTGACTCGAATGGATGTTCTGAAGAAATTTCAATTAAGTTATGTTATAGAAAAAGAGGATTCTTGCGTTTTTGCCCTCCTGCTGAGAAAGCATGCATTTGTCGGCTCATTTCTTAAAACACTTCAATTGGTACACGCAAGAAATAGGCCAATTCAGCAGCTTTTTGTTCCATTTCCCGTGGAGTAAAATTCTCATCAGTACGAGTCAATGGAATGGCTCCCTGGCCTTTGATATCCATATAAAGGACACGACGAGCATAAATACCCTCTTTAACTTCTACTCTGACGGACTGAATATCTTTTATAAGAAATCGGAGGAAGACCCGACGATTTTTTCCAGGAAATCCCCAACGAAAAATACACACTATTCCGTCTTTTCTATCAAATCGATCATAACCACTACCTACATTCCACGAAATTGTGCACCACAAATAAGAGCTAATAAAAAGACCCGCGATCCCATAGAAAGACATCACAATTCCTTGTGGAAAAAAAACGATTTCCTGAGACGGAAATAAAGATATCAAATTTCTACCAAGATAACTCGAGGTTCCAACCAACAAGAATCCTAATGAACCTAAAAAAAGGATAACAGCCCAGCAGAAATTACTTGTTTTTCGAGCCCCTGTTATAGGTTCTATCCATATATGTTCTGATCGACAACTCATAGTTGATCCAGTTGCTTTTTTTTGGAATTGAGAGAATACCCCAAATGAATTTTACTTTAGTCCTTTTGTTTCCGAAGTAACTCGCATCAACTAGCACTAGTTTGATGTGAACCTTTAGGAGTAATTCATTAAATTGGTTAGATCTAAACTAATAACATACCCTTCGTATGATCTCACTAAAGATAGCCACATGCATATAGATGGACCAACTTTACAATTAAGCCGTCCGCCAATTCGGGTCTATTTGAAAATAGCTAGAATATAGCATTTTGGGAGATTTTCGTCGGAAGACGCTTATACCATATTTTGCTAAAAGGATATCTGTGTTATGATACAAGCGTCAGTTTAAAAATGAGATTTTGTGCCCTCGGCTCTAAACAATCTTGTTTTTTTGAACATGAAGAAATAAAGAAGCCATTGCGATTGCCGGAAATACTAGGCCTACTAAAGGGACCAAAACAGAGGGAAAGTTAAGAGTTGTCATAGAATGGGTACCTCGCTTTACTATTTGTACCTGTTATTATTATTTAGATTTTATATTTATAGAATATAAAGATATTATATATAAAGATATCTTATATCTTATTATAAGTATAATTTGATAATTCTAAATTGGAATTATTATTAATTAATATCTCTCTAATCTATTCTAATTCTAAATTCTAAATGAGTATATAATGTAGTTTTTCATCCCTCTACATGAAAGATTTGAAAGGATATGGATGAGATATTATTTGATTCATTTTTTTCTCTTGTCTTCAAATTTAATTTACTAAGCAAAAAGTTTCTTAAAAATGAATTAGATTCTATTTATTTAGTTTTATATATTAAAGGGTTTGTTAGAATCCCATCCAGCAGGGATTCT
>JARVZY010005503.1:15000-17500 GCA_030686995.1 Artemisia argyi | reverse complement strand
GATAGATGCTGATTCCTGTCTCGAAAAAGTGTTTTCTCCTCTTTGTCTTTGATTTCTTGTCTATCTTCTTTTTGTATAGGAGGCTCTTATTCGGTCCAATCAAAAACGATTTTATCATTTCTGTATCCGCAATTCAATATAGGTGGATACATACCCTATACATCTGTCTCTCTTCCACTCATTTCGCCATGAAATTTTGAATACTTGAACGGTCGATTCTTTTTTTTTTTTATTACTAGTTCTATATCGCTAGATTCATCGTTATGTTCTATAATATTTAACAGTTATTTGAAATTCTATTCTTTAATTAAATAAATTAAATATATATTATGAATAGCGAATATGAATAGCCAAGAATTCAAATAGTTAATAGGAAAGATTCTAAGAGTTTATGGAATTCCTATGCATGTCGAATTTATGTTATGCGAGCCTGCTTAGCTCAGAGGTTAGAGCATCGCATTTGTAATGCGATGGTCATCGGTTCGATTCCGATAGTCGGCTTTTCTCTATTTAGTTTATTCGATTTTTTACATGATTTATAATGCAGCTTTGAAATCTAAGCGAAAAAATGTCTTCCTCTTTTCGCAAAAGCCATTGATTTATTATGTTATAGGAACTTCCAACTATCTCACGAAAAGAATCCTTTTCTTTTTCTATATCTTTTCTTTTTCTATATATAGAATATAACGATCTGGATATTTATCCAACTCATCTCATTATTCTTTAATGTTTAATAGAATATCAGTAAATTTGGCTTTTTAGAATTTAGTTCATTTTTAGTTTAGGTTTATTCTGTAGAATGAAATTTCATCAATAAGAATTAATTAAAATTAAATAAATATAAAGAAGGAGTCTTTATGTCGCGTTACCGAGGTCCTCGTTTCAAAAAAATACGTCGCCTGGGGGCTTTACCAGGGCTAACTAATAAAAGGCTCAGACCTGGAAGTGATCTTAGAAACCAATCGCGTTCCGGGAAAAAATCCCAATATCGTATTCGTCTAGAAGAAAAACAAAAATTGCGTTTTCATTATGGTCTTACAGAACGACAATTACTTAAATACGTTCGTATCGCCGGAAAGGCAAAGGGGTCAACAGGTCAAGTTTTACTACAATTACTTGAAATGCGCCTGGATAACATCCTTTTTCGGTTGGGTATGGCCCCGACTATTCCGGGAGCTCGCCAATTAGTTAACCATAGACATATTTTAGTCAATGGTCGTATAGTAGATATACCAAGTTATCGCTGCAAACCCCGAGATACTATTGCGGCGAGGGATGAACAAAAATCTAGAACTCTAATTCAAAATTCTCTCGATTCATCCCCTGCTGAGGAATTGCCAAACCATTTGACTCTTCAACCATTCCAATATAAAGGATTAGTCAATCAAATAATAGATAGTAAATGGGTCGGTTTGAAAATAAATGAATTACTAGTTGTAGAATATTATTCTCGTCAGACTTAAACCTAACAAAAAGAAAATAAAGACTAATAAGAATAAGTAAGAATAAGGGTTCGACCAATTTTGCTCCCTTTCGGCGAAATAAATTAACCTAAGGTTAAGATAAATTAAGGGTTTGACCCGGATTTTTCTTCCGTTTAGGTGTCATAGACCGAGAGGGATATTTTCATTCCTTGTCTACTCTTTTCTTTAACAGTATTTTCCGTATCAGAGCCATTAGTAATAGAAATAGAAAATCCATATCAAAGAAAGGTCTAACTGTTGGAATAGTAGTATCCATTGCTATTTGATCTATTGTGGTTAGTAAGATCGGTAAATTAGGTGAAGGTAAGGAAAGAGAGGGATTCGAACCCTCGGTAAGCAAAAGCCTACATAGCAGTTCCAATGCTACGCCTTCAACCACTCGGCCATCTCTCCTACATAATGATTATGACCCAAAAACCGAAAATAGAATGAATCATTCATATTATTATTGGGTAGGTACAACCAATAAATTCTAACTAGAAAGCGATAAAAATTTTCATCATAGTAAAGGATCTGGGGGATAAAGAGAAATTTTTTCTTACAAAAACTGTTAAAAAAATTCTATTCATGTTTGCAAAAAGAAAATAATGTTATTTTCTTTTTCTGATTATCTATTTGACCGTATTAAATAAATTCTAAATTCTAATGAATTGAGGGGTCTCTATTTTGTAGACTATGGTTAATGTATATCTTTAGATCATGATTCTATTTAGACTACGATTCCATATCAGAAGAATTCTGAATTTCCTTTCTAGGCCAGTTTTAGAGTTATCAACAAAAATCCTTATCCCATCTATCTATTAAAAATAGAAATTGATCAAAAAATTTTTTATAATTGATTTTTTAGAGCGTAGTGTATACCCCTACAACACAAAAAAATAGGCGGTTATTCTATTTTCATCATAGAATGATTATTCAATCCTTTTTCTTCTTTCATAATTTGAGGTTATTCTAAGCTATAACTTCAATCAAATAAGAATAGTTTCTTTTGTTGGTGGACTATTCCAGTAAGATGG
>JARVZY010005503.1:0-2500 GCA_030686995.1 Artemisia argyi | reverse complement strand
ATATATTATATAGATATAAATGAATCTTGATCCTGTAATCAAAGAAAGATAGTGAATTTTTTTCTTATCCTGTGATTTAGAATTTAGAATAAAAGGTTCTCCGTGGAGGAACGAAATGACAATTTTTTCCTATAGAACATCTAGGAACAAGACAAGACGATTGAATTGGAAATATCGACAAATTCTTGCGGAGTCCAAAGAAATGAAAATAAATAGAAAAGGGGGTCAACTTGTTCCAATTTCATCTCTATTGAATTTGAATATCAGAATAGCGGATATAGTCATGATTCAATGGGTCAGGTCCACTTATTTTTCTTTTATTGATTTCTAATCTTTACAATGGATTTCATTGGCCTAATTGAAAATAGGAATTTTGAGTGATTCAACAGATGACTTATCATTATTCGTGATAACTATAACTAAACTCATTAGCTGATAATATTATACAGTTGGTTACTTTTTTATTACTATTAATAATATCGTTATTCTATGAATACTACGACTGAAAAAAAATATATATATATACAAAGCCCCTTATCGGATTTGAACCGAGGGCTTACGCCTTACCGTGGGATTACTCTACCACTGAGTTAAAAGGAAAGGGCTTGGTTCATTGAATTCCTGAACGGGTCACTGTACTATGTAACTAAAAAAATATATATATTCTTTAAATTCTTTAAAATATTATATAAGAAGCTGAATCTACACATATACAGAAGCGCCTCGACAAAAGATCCATTTATATACAATAATTGCATTGTAGCGGGTATAGTTTAGTGGTAAAAGTGTGATTCGTTCTATTAACCCCCATAATAGTTAAGGGGTCTTTCGGTTTTATTCATATTCCGATCAAAAACTTTATTTCATTAAAAGGATTAAATAAATCCTTTCCCTTTCAATGACACGTTCAAGGAAAAATAGAAATTTTCGGGGTTTTTATCTAAAAGTCAATTAAAAACTGAAAACTTGGATTATGAAATTGCGAAACAAAATTTTAAAATTGGATCAATACTTCCAATTGAATGAGTATGAATAAAGAATCCATGGATGAAGATAGATAAATAGATTTCTAATTTCTAATCGTAACTAAATCTTCAATTTTTTTTATTTGTAGCGAATAAATTGAAGCAAAATAGCTATTAAAGAATGTCTTTAGTTTACTAGAGACATCGACATTTTATTTTAGCTCGGTGGAAATAAAATACTTTTCCTTAGGATCCTCTCAAATAGAAATAGAGAACGAAGTAACTAGAAAGATTGTTAGAATCGCCTTCTTCTAGAGGGATCATCTAGAAAGCGAGTCGTTTTGAATTGAATAGATTCAAACAAAAAGCTGACATAGATGTTATGGGTATCGTTTTTTGTAAGATGGGTATCCTTTTTTTGTAAGTTGGTTCACATCTTAAATCTAGCAATTTCTCCATTTTCCATAAAGGAGCCGAATGAAACCAAAGTTTCATGTTCGGTTTTGAATTAGAGACGTTAAAAATGATGAATCGACGTCGACTATAACCCCTAGCCTTCCAAGCTAACGATGCGGGTTCGATTCCGCTACCCGCTCTATACCCTCTCTTATATATATATTTATTTATTCTATCATATTACTATATTTATAGATTCTTAAATACTCTAATAGACACTAATTAATACATCATTCATCGTTGAATATACAATTCAAAATTTTTTATAAATCCTACTAATTTTATTCTTTTTTTTTTCAAATAAAAGATAATAAAGTAAAAATACCCAAAAATCATAATGAAAAGCGTCCATTGTCTAATGGATAGGACAGAGGTCTTCTAAACCTTTAGTATAGGTTCAAATCCTATTGGACGCAATTTTTTTCCAGATATTTTTTAGATTTCGATATCAAAAAATCAATTTTGAATGATTTGAATCCGAAACGCTTGAGTACTTTTTTTTGAAAAAAAAAAAAAAAAAATTATGGAAAAGGGTTATTAATTTGTTTAGGCTGCTTGTTCCTGAAGTAGAAAACGTTCCCTCTGTTCCTGAATAGCTTCTTTCAAAATGGCTTCTGCGTCCTCGGTGAATGTCTTGGTAGAAGATATTATTTCTTGAAACTGTGGTTTATTGGTTTTTAAGTAAGTACGTAACTCAACCAGAAATTTCCTTACCTGTCAACTTCTAATGAATCGAGATAACCGTTTGTTCCGGTATAAATAGTAAGTATCTGTTCTTCTACCCCGAGAGGGGCGGATTGGGATTGTTTAAGCAATTCACGTAATCGTTGACCTCTTGCCAATTGATTCTGAGTAGCTTTATCGAGATCAGAAGCAAATTGTGCAAAAGCTTCTAATTCTGCGAATTGTGCCAGTTCTAATTTTAATTTACCGGCTACTTGTTTCATAGCTTTAATTTGAGCCGCAGACCCTACTCTGGAAACAGAGATACCCACATTAATAGCGGGTCGGATTCCAGCATTGAAGAGATCGGCAGATAAGAATATTTGGCCGTCAGTAATCGAAATTACATTAGTAGG
>JARVZY010005502.1:0-29782 GCA_030686995.1 Artemisia argyi | reverse complement strand
AATACAAGAATAGAAATGTACTCTTATCAAAGGTCATGTGTTCATATGTATGAATTATTTTTATGACAATAATGCAAGGACATGTGATGGGAGTGTCTACCTCCCACCCACATGGTTGGGTTGTGTTGCCTTGCCTCTCTCATTTACATTTATACGGATTACCCCCAAAGTGGGGCATTGAAGGAAATGAAGTTGGATTTATCATCAGATTAATAATGAGAAGTTAAGGTTTCTATAGTAAGTGCACATTGCACAAGCTCCACCACTCTGCTACTCTCATTGTGTCACTGATATTAATATTTTAAAACATTCTTAGATGGTTGGCACTGTATAAACTAATGCATAATCATTCGACTCAAATTCTGTATTTGAGAATATTATATATTGACAAATAATAAACTAACTATATCACATCATATACACATTATATGCGACAACCACTATATTGAGAAACATTCACACTATCATGTTTTTCTTCTTTAGAGAAATAGTTAAAACTAATGTAAATATTAGAATAAAAGGATGACATTATATGCGACACATCTTAAAGTTTATGAAAAATAGATGGTCTAGTGATCAAATTTTGAAATTTGAGAAAATGAACATAAATTTACTTGAGTATTTTAAACCATGATTAGAATCGCGATGGTGTTAAAAATGATGATGTTATTTTGAACCATAAAAGGGTGTTTGAGATTGCTCTTTTTTTTTTAGGTAAAGGGATTATACCCGGTAAATATGAGATTGCTCTTTTCTATTGCTTATATGTGATTTTTTTCCACTTATGCTTTATTGCTTATTTTTCAAGTAAAAAAATAAAATAAATAAATAAATAAAATTAAAAAATGATTTGCATAATCAAGTAGGAAAAACGGCAATTTTTTTTACATGTTTTGTTTTAATTGTAATAACAATTATATGTTTATTCATTACTTTCAACAACTTCATTTACCTGATAAATCTTTCACTATACAAATTAAAATCTTGTAATCTATACTATTATATAATGCATGGATAAACCAAGCCTAACTCCTAACAAAAAATTAAGATAAGGAGCTCCAATCACGAGGTGACATGTGTCACTTCTCAACTAACTCCAAGTCTAACTCCTAACCAAAAATTAAGATAATGAGCTCTAATAATAAGGTGACATGTGTCACTTCCCAACTTAAAATTCAACTTTATTTTCAAATTGAAATATCTTTTTATCTATTTATTTTTTTTGTTATCTAATTTCACCATATTTTCTAAAATTTTGTGCTCTTTATTTCAACATCCATTTTGATATATTTTTACAAGTTTTTAGTTTTGTAGATTTTTAGTGGGTTTTTTATTCAAAATTTTACAACTTTAACCTTTATTTCAATCAATACAATCTTGATTCATTAAAATCATATACTTTTGGGTGAGTGTTTGACGGGAAAGAGATTGCGAGGATCTTTTTATATACGGTAATAATGATGTCACGAGAAAGCTACGGAAAACCCAAACAAACACATATACGTTCGGAGTGTTATGAAACGAATTCACTAAGCGGGTATGGAATTGCGGGGAGAGTTGGGCTAGCAATTCATTTACTAACCATATTACTATATTTTTCGCCGCAGCTGTGCACGGGTATCCGACTAGTTATCTCTAATCCATTGTTAATGTTTTTTTAAAGACCTTACCATCAAGAGTTTGTTATATATTTTCTTTTAATTAATATTACTTTGTTGATGTTGGGTAACTGAATATTAAAGATTATTCTGCTCTATATAGAAGGATTTACGTTCTTTATCATATACCCTATTTTTAACATAGAGAATATGTTGTCATGCATACCTCAAAAGGCGAAAAATAGACTTTTAAAAATTATCACTCATTGTTAAGATATGTCATTGAACATAATTTTTGAAATTAGAAGGCTAAATGGATAATGATTAAAGATATGCATGTCTTGTCTTATAAGATAGTGTTTAGAAGGTGTTTAGAATTGCTTATTCTTCATTTATGTTTTCATCTTTAATGTCTATACTGCATTTGAGAACATTTTATTGTGAAAATCTTAAAAATATTAAGTTTACGTAAATTACTAAATTTTGGCATTTACTTCATCAAAATTCAAATCACTATGCATTTCAAATCTTTGTAACTACTAATTGTGTCACTAAAACATCAAATATTTATATTCAGGTTTTGCTAACAAACGCCCATTAATTAGAACAGAGATTAATGTGTAGTTAATGAACACAAACTTTATTAATTAATCAAAAACTGCATTAAATACACATTAAATGAACTTGTAAATTATTATATTTGAACATAAATTTCACTTGAATGAATTAAAACATTCTTTTTATAAACAGATTAATCATGCCCACTTGAATGAATTACTATATTTAAACATGATTTTCACTTGAATTAATTTACAAAAAATGTCAACATATATGTGTTAATTGTTACACAGAAGTAGGGATGAGCAAACGACTCGAACGGATCGGACCGACCGAGACCGGACCGGATCGACCACATTCGGTCCGGTCCTCGGTCTTGGGTTTTTGGATAATTCGGTCCTCGGTCCGGTCCGGTCCGGACTACAAACCGATTATTTGGCTGTGTTAGACCGCACCGACTGATGGACCGATCGAGACCGGACCGGACCGGACCGACCACATTCGGTCCGGTCCTCGGTCTTGGCTTTTTGGCTAATTCAGTCATCGGTCTTGTCGGTCCGGTCCTGAACCGATACTCACCCTTACACAGAAGCATACAAGCCTAGATGGCTAGCTACCAAACCACAATAAAATTCCATCAGATATATCGTATGCTAAAACTTGAGTATTAGCAGATATAATATCTTGACTCAAAAATTGCAAATTAGCAAAATTAAAGATGATCATATTCTTGAATAGTTATAATCTTTTTAAAAAATGACATATGGTGTCAAGTATATTACCACATTTTGGTGCAATTAGCCCTTAGTTAAATCAGGTTAAATTAATGACAAATTGATAATTTGATAATGTAACCAGAAATAACCAAAACATACATCCAACACTTAAGGGTCCACTTGATTCAAAGCCGAGAAAATTAAAGGTAAAGGGAAATGGAAAGGGAATGCAAAGGATTGAATGGAGTGAGTAATCAATACCTTACCCCTCAATTTACTCTATAATGTTGATTACCTACTACGGGGTAATCAATACCTTTACACACCCCTAACCAAACACCTAATTTAAGTGGGGTGGACCCTTTTGAATTTCTTACCCATTCTTCACCCCTTAACCCCTTACCAAGCACCCTTAAATTCTGTTGCATGTGGAACCTCCCCATCCTAATCACCCTAATCATGAGCTAAATAAGTGTTTCTTTTGACACCTATAATATAATTGAAACTTAAAATAACTAAAGAATTCAAAGAGTAATGCCTACACGTTTTGATTGATATTGCATCCATTATAAAATAAGGAAAATGCTTATTGTTTGAAAGTGAGATTGCAAGATCATTTTAAATGCATTATTGTATATAAAAAAAAGGAATACAATAAAGTAGATTTGACGATCTCCTTTTTCGAAGTTTTTTTATATGCATAAGCTGTCCAGAGAAGAAGTACATTAATATGAAGTCAGCCCCATCAACAATAAAGAATTAAAGATGGTTCAGTTTGCAACTCTATGAAAAGATAGAAAAAAATTACAATCTTTTAAACTAAAATGTTACAATAAAGTGTGTTTGTGGGTTTAATACCCATTTTTAAATAATGCTGATGGTATGTTGTGGGCTATTTGATTTCCAAAAAATGAAAGGACAACAATGAATCCAATGGACTAACTTGTTTTTGAGACATGGATGAAAAGAAAAATATGAATGTTTTTTTTTTGTTTTTTTGTTTTTTTTTTTTTTTTTTTTCTTACAACTGCAATTGTTTTACACTTAAAAAAAAATGGAAATTCATTGTGGGGATGGCGTCGATGGCAACGGGGTCGGGTTTACGGGGAATGTTTGATACCATCCTTATTCCCGAAGTTCAGTAGCTATTCCCATCCCCATCGGGGGTCACAGTTAAGTCCCCATCACCGTCCCCGATGGGGAATGGGGATCCCCAATGGGGAATCAGGGATTTTTCCCCGTCACAAAGTTGACATATTTAATATATTTCTGATGGTACAAACGTACTAACATCAAAAACCAAAGTATGACTACAACTGGAAACAAAAACTAAAAATAAACCAAAGTATGACTACAACTTTGTTTCTAAAATTCTGAAAAGTTATTTTCAAATAGGATATTAATAATTGACAAGATTTCAATAATTATGTACATATATAATTGTATTTATACATAAAAGATATTCGGGGACGGGTTCGGTGACCTGAGGGTATTACCATCCCCGCCTCCATACCTGCTTTTAAGTATCGTGGATTCCCTACCCTCATCTCCATACTCGGTCAACTCAGGGATTCCCCGGTCAAATAAGGGTCGGGTATCGGATTCGGATTTTTTTTGCCATCTCTAGCATCCTACCGCATCTTTTTCAAGCTCATGTACATTTGTTTAGGGGCAAATCTATGTGCGAGCCACGTGTGGCACATGTCACACATGGTTTAAGCCGGCGAGGTGTAATTTTTATGTAATTGTTGGTTTTTTGAAAGTGGTAATCTTAGATTGAATTAGCGCACAAAGATGAACAAAAATAAGTGGAAAAACATTTTATTTATTAGTTTGGATTTTTGAAGAAAAAGATAAACGATGTAGAGGATTAAAGGTTGAATAAGATATGCAGTAATTTTTAGTAAAATAATGGGTTATGTTATCCTCGCCCACTGGGATGTGACATAGAGGGGTTAAAAGTATAAAAGATTACTTTTGTCCATTTAGTTTACAGTACAATACAGTTTTTTATCAGTTTCTGTTTCGTGTTTGTTAGTTTTGAGCTTTTTACTTACTAAACTTTATATTTTCTGTTCCGTACTTTTAGATTTATAGTCTTTTTATATGAACAAATTATAAAAGTAAAAAAATCAAAAATCCAAAAATAGAGCGGGTGTCATTTATAAAAAACTGGAGTGGGAATAACCTCTCTCAAAATAATATATATTGGTTTGTCCTTTAGTTGGCACTTTTGACAATTTTTTAATGTATAGATACAAGATCACATTTAGATTTGTTTTTAAATGGTTTTATAAATGTTATTATCGCACATATAAATGCATAAAAGAGATCGGTCGCAAAGCAAGACAAATTTTCTAATTGAAACGCATTTCAAAAGTATTTCCAACAACTTAGATAAATTCAATTTGACAAAAGTTCTTTGTAGATCTAATTTTTACCATAGAACTACTGAACACATCTGGTCCGTCCATCCATTCTTCATCCGAAGCTTAGGATTAATCTGATTTTTTTTTTGTCATTTATTGACGAGGGGTATCATGGTCATATCGCGTCCACATTTTTTTTTGTAAGTAGCCAACATATCACGCATATGCTCATTTACAAACACACACATACATTTATTTCTCTCATCTTTCTATCTCTCTCTCTTTCATCCCTCTCATTAAAGCTTCATACCTAACCCTAATTTTACCCCTAAATTTTATCAGTAACGGAGATACGAGATGAAATAGCAGTGAGTAAGGGTAAATCTAAGGTCGAATCATCATCTGTTTATCCTGGTGATATTATTGCCGGTAACTTTTTTGATTTTTTTTTTATATTACTGTTATTTTTCAATTTATTATGATTAAAAGTATTAGATATTGGATATAATTGTTGTTTTGTCTGTTTTGATGTTCATATATATTTCAAATTTTAGATTTTTATTAGATAATCAACTAAAATTAGTAAATAATCAATTTAGTTTGTTTCTATTTTATTATTATTTTTTATTTTGGCTTGTTTGAGTTGATGTTAGTTTTTGATGAAGAATCACATGTGATTTTTATTCATGTTAAATTTTTGTGTATGTAGTGTATAATGATTGTTCATTTTTTGAAGTAGTTTTGATGAAGTATGGTATGTGACTATTTATTTTAAGTAGTAGTATTCATGTTGTTATTTGTTTAAGTAGTGTTTATTTCAAAATTTAGATTTTTATTAGATAATCAACTGAAATTAGTAAATAATCAATTTAGTTTGTGTTTGTTTTAGTTTTTTTTTGCTTGTTTGAGTTGATGTTAGTTTTTGATGAAGAATCACATGTGATTTTTATTCATGTTGTTAAATTTTTGTATATGTAGTGTATAATGATTGTTCATTTTTTGAAGTAGTTTTGATATTTATTTTAAGTAGTAGTATTCATGTTGTTATTTGTTTAAGTAGTGTTTATTTCAAATATTTAGGTATTGAATATTGATATTTGATAATGAATCACATGTTATTTTTGTTGTTGTTGTTGTCGTCGTCGTCGTTGTTGTTTTGATTTTTGTTTATTTAGTTGATAATCACTTGACTGCATATTTGGGTGGCCTTGCAGATATTGTACCTTCATAATATGTTAGCTTTTTTTTTTTTTTTTTTTTTTTTTTTTTTTTTTTTTTTTTTTTGTGTCATCACTTGACTGTAACAGATACGAGAAATATATTGAACTTTCTAAAGTATAAAAGTTGTCTAAAAGTTGGTATAAAAGTTGCATATACACGTGTGAATGTTCATTTTTTTAGTTTTTCATTATAAGTTAAATGTGATTTGTTTGGAATCACATGTGATTTGTTGTGAATCACATGTGATTTGTTTTGAATCACATATGCTTATTTTGTTGCTTATTTTATGTTTTTAGTGGTTGTTTATTTTTGGGATATTAACAGTATGTGTTGCTTATTTTGGTGCTTATTTTTAGGTTTTTAGGTTTTGTTGCTTTATTTTGTAGATTTTGCTTATTAGGCTAAGTGTTTGTTAGGCGGTTTTTCCGTTTAGTGACTTGAATCAAATGTGAGACATCTGGCACTACGGATCTCTTGAAATATGTTAATGGTCTCAAGAGTAGCCGTGTGCTTATACTGATGTTTTTAGTGCTTATATATAGTTGTGCTTATAATGATGTTTTAAGTGATTATATTGATGTTTTTAGTGCTTATACTGATATTTTTGTAAAATCATATATGATTATAGTAGAATCATATGTGATTCTACTAGAATCATATGTGATCCTTACTAAAATCATATATGATTCTAGTTTTTACTGATGTTTTTAGTGCTTATACTGATGTTTCAGGTTTTCACCTGTTTTTTAGTTTGATTGGTATTATCTTTCTTATTAAAGGCCAAGTGTTTGCTGGATGCTTTGCCAGCAAAAGATAAGTCGTTCAGTCGACTTTTTAGTGAAGCTCCTTTTTTGCCCAAGTCTGCATTTAAGCTTCTTGATGATATATGTTGCTCAGATAATAATTGTGGAAAAGATATACGTGATGGTGATCGTGTACATCAAGGTCTCGGCTCTTTGTGGAGTTTAATTCTAGGTCGTCCTAATACTCGCCAAGCCTTTTTAGATATTGCTTTAAGGGGAAGTGTGTTTACATACTCTATTTTTGAGGAAACCCTTAATACAGTTTAAATTCTTTCTTGATAAATTTGTTTACATATTCTAATGCCACTTCGAATTATTATTTATAACCATCTCATTGTTTTAAGCAAATTGTTAGTAGAATATTAAGTAGATTATTGCATATATCTTGATTATTTTTTCACTACACACCTGCTTATAGTAAAATCTATCTGGATGAAACACTTTTTGGTTATTTTTTTCACTACACACCTGCTTATAGATTATTTTTTTGAATCACATATGATTTTGTAGAATCACATATGATTAACAGAATGTAACTTTACAACTTGCATTTTAACAAAGGAAGTTGAAGTCTAGCTATATGACTTGGTTCTATGAGAAATATGGGTAACGGGTTTTTGTTTAGATGGTTCAGTTTGTGCAGGTGGATCAAAGTAAAAATTGTTAGAGATAAGGTGAAATATAAGTTGAAGTTTATAAAGGAAGCAGCTAAGAGGACTCAACCAAAATCAAAACAAGTTTTCATACTGAAACCTCATGTCAAACCTAAACCTGCTCATGTTAAACAGAAACCTCCTCTTCTATTGAAGATCGCGATGATGAGGAAGAGGGTGACACAGTGGAGAGAAGACTAGCAAAATGAGGTTTCAAATGAAGAGTCCGAGGAAGGAGATAAGGCTGTGGGAACATGGGTCAGCGTGAAAGTCAAGAACATGATTATTTTCTCGATTTGGTAGTCGTAGTACTTATGGTGTTGATATATGATTTTGTAGTCTTTTGATTTTGGTGAAGTTTTGATGGTCGTAGTGGTAAGAACATGTTAATGGTAGTCTTTCATATAACTGATGGTAGTCTTTTGATAACTCATGGTTGTAGTTTTTTTATGGTCGTAATTGGTTTATCGAATTATGTACAAGTTATAATGATCTTTTTAACTGCTCTTTTTTCTGAATATCTTAACATGTATCTTCTTTAATTTCGCTAAATGTCATAATCTGATTGTTGTAGCCTGGGCAAGTTTTAGATCTGGATCACATGTGATTTATTAATGAATCACATGTGATTTTTATGAATCATATGTGATTTTTCTAAATCACATATGATTTTGTAGAATCACAGATGATTCACAAAATGTAACTGTACAACTTGCATTTTTATTTAGTGTAATACGGAATCTGCTAAAACATCAAATAATTATTTAGTGTAATACCAAATTTACTAGAACATCAAATAAAAAGGTATTCAATTAAAAATAGTTGAATTAAGATCCGCATGACACTTTTCAAAAAGTTATACAAAAATATGGAAAATCCAAATCTAAACAATGTATTTTGGATTTGATGAGCATGTTGTATTTGTGTTCTTGATAGTCTTCTCTCCATTGTGTCTACATTTCTTACTCGGCTTAGCTCCAGCTTGAAGTTCTATTTCTCTTTAGTGACTGCTACCCGAAGCACAACAACTCCAACTTCAGTAGTAATGCTTTTTATACTGCAATCATAGAACAAGAGTTATGAGTAATTTATGTGTTCTGCAATCATAGAAAAAGCGTAAATTTAAGTAAAACAATGAGAATGGTACCTGCCGATAGATGGATAGAATTTACACTTTTGGATCTCTTCATCTATCATATACGAGGCAAGACTGAATAGGAAAAAAAAATGATTGCAGTTAGCATTAAACATTTTTTTTCTGAAAAACAAACCAGCATTATGATCTTAATATAGTTCAACATGTCTTTGTTTCAAAAATTTAAGATCACATATGATTCTACTACAATCACATGTGATTGTACTAAAATCACATATGATTCTACTAAAATCTTATGTGATTTTCCTATATAAACTACTCACAACATCATATATCGCATTTACCTGATTCTACTACAATCACATGTGAAGCAGTGCAATGATGAGACTTGTTTCCCTTTGTCACCAGAAACATCATTCCTCTCACTCCCATTGCATTGAAATGTTTTGCTTGATTTGACATGTACTCGGTAGATTCTTCCAATGGATTAAATACCCAAAAAGGAAGATCGAGCCTCTTGCCATCAGAAGGCTGCTACAACTCATCTTTTTTATGCCGACTTTGAAACAGTTAAGAACTGGTAACAATAAGATGAGTGCTTACCTCTCATATGAATTACCTGTTACAGATTCATATGTGATTTTGCTTTCGAATCACATGTGATTATCGCAGACGCATTTCATCAAACACATGGTGTGCATCTGGATCATCAACAACTTCATCCATAACCTGGATTTCAGAATCCACCACACGATTTTCAACATGCTTAACTTGAACAAAGAGTAAATTACCTTCATTAACAGCTATATTTTCTTCTTCCATTGCATCAGCTATGTTTTCTTCTTCCATAACGATCTCAGATGATGTTACGGCGGCGGAGCTACGGCGTTGATGTATTTGACGACTGCGTAATGACGGATTTGGCGACGGTGAAGGTGTAATTACAGATCTATGATGAAAATTGATGACGGAATTGAAGGTTTTAGGCTTCGACGGTGAAAATTGATGACGGAATTGAAGGTTTTAGGCTTCGATGGCGGTGGATTGATGAAATTGAAGGTTTCCAGCGGTGGTGATCAATATTGATATACGGGGTTTTTTGTGTGTGTGTTTTTTGCCCTAATTTTTTGGAAAAGAATGAAGGTAGTTATTTTTATTTTTATTTTGTTTATATAATTGTTTTTTTTGCTCTTTAAGTGTTAATATCATATTTAGTCTAAGCCTTTGGATCAAATTGGATTGTATGGTTAGGATTTGTTGATTGGTTCTATGGCAAGTGTGGGTTCTTTATGGATCTCAACTCAATTCAATTAATGCATTT
Organism: Artemisia argyi; assembly: GCA_030686995.1. Taxonomy (NCBI): domain Eukaryota; kingdom Viridiplantae; phylum Streptophyta; class Magnoliopsida; order Asterales; family Asteraceae; genus Artemisia; species Artemisia argyi. The sequence goes on along the minus strand of JARVZY010005502.1, from coordinate 19,447 downwards.
CTCATCGTTTTTTCTCTTTGTTTTGTAAAAAGTTAATAGTTATGGAAATAAAGTAGATGTCAAGTTTCAAAAGATTTGTTTTACAATATTTTAAATAACCCGAATTTAAAAAACTAAAACAGAGAAAAGAAATTGGCATACCCTAATTAATCAGCAACTCTAATTGTCCACGAGGAGAAGCGAGCAAAAATTCCTGCCACACAGGGTATGTTTGGAAAAAGGAATTGTTGATGAGACTAAATATGAGTATCTTTATTACAAACCTCAAAGAATATTGTAAACCTACCCTCTTAGATGGGTTTGAAGGATTCCAATTTTATAGGTATGATATATAAATTCGAAACTCATTCATACATACTACACACCAACTATGACTATCATTTCCATTCCCCATTCCCATACTTGTGAACCAAACATATATTTAGTAACACAACAATATGTAGTAGTGCAATTAAGAATTTTGTTGGTTTCTCCATCCTATATCGCTGAGTAAAGGAAACATGATGAAGTAAAAAATGTTTAATTTACTCACAATTTCACAAATAGGGAATGGAATGACTAATTAAATGAAATGACCTACTATATCAAAAACTACTAATTTCATTTGTGAGAAACCGACATGAAATGATTTATTACATCAAAATTTACTATTTTCATTTGTGAGAGGTCCTTTTTTCATTACGTTTTACAATAGAATCAAAACTGCATAAAAACCTTAAAACTATTATCACCAAAAACTATTCTAATATTCTTCTTATCCATTTTATTACATGATATCATACTAACCAAACTTGATAAAAGTAATAATAAAGGATTTCATTATTATTATTTTGCTTATCACAAAATTATTTCTATTTCATTTTTTCCTATCAACCGAACCCTAATGTCATTTACCTCATACAGTATAATGTAAAGTAAGGTAATGTGGTACAAAATTTCAAAGATGTCGTTCGGTTTCGCTAACAGCAATGTACTAGGTACATTTATTGCTATGCGTATGTATTGTGCTATGTTTATCTATGGCTATGCCTATGTATAGCCTATCATGTAAGATGATAAATTCACCAAGATTCAATGTGTGGCAACAAAATTCAATAATTCACGATCAACAAGTACAACTATAGTCAATCTACTAGAGCTCGGATCGGAAGAAATAGGATGTAGACTATCACACATCTATCGAAGATAAAGAAACTGATTTTAGAAAGATCAACAAGATAATCATTCACAATGTTGTTATTTTAATTTTTTATAAACGAAAGTGAACATGTAGTTAGATGATCTATTGATTTATAAAATAGTTTCAATATTCGTGTGATTATGATTATACGAAGTCGGAATATGGCGCACTTCTAAACTATCCCTTGTATCACCATTTTTATATAGTAGTATGTACTAAATGGCGATGTTCTTCCAATGGTGGCCTGGTGGGTTAAATTCTAAGCACATGCTTGAAAGTTAAAATAACATACATAGCTTCATATTTGTTATACAAAATCAGGATTAAGATTTGATGACAAAGGAAACGATACTGAAGCTTGTGCCAAAAAAGAAAGAAAGAAAGAAAGAAAGAAAAAAAAAAAAAAAAAAAAAAAAAAAACTTTTTCATGATAACTCAAGATACATGGCATGTTTATATCAAGATCGAGTTTAAGGTGATAGAGTTCATCTAGATGAATCATTGTTCTTTGGAGGTCCAACATTCCCCTGAATTATGATGTTTAAGGCGAGTTCACCTATATTAGTCTTTGCTTAGTCTTTAATCTCACATGTTTATTACAAGATACATGATGTTAGCTATATATGAAAAAACCCCATAAGATTGTATTATTGATACACTATTTATAATGCAATTACATAGAACTTACTAGAAACCCTAACGGACTCAAAGCTCAAAACCGGGCTTGGTCCATCTACGTCTAATACTTCCCCGCAATCCAAGCAGCAAAATCGCAAAAGGTCGAATCGGATTACAAAACTAAAAAAACATGAAAGCAATAAAAGCATAATTTGTTGATAAAGAATTCCGGCAGCAAGCGGAAGCAATTCTTCAAGCAGCAGTAAAAACAAATATCATATTTGTTTATGAAGATATCCGACAGCAAACGGAGATTAATCTTCACCATTTTTTTTTGGAAAGGGATATTTAGCAGCGGCTAAGGTTTGACGGGGTGCCATAACAGAGGCGGCTCAACTTAGCCACATAAGTCTGAGGATCAAACCCACTCTGATACTATGTTAGATAATGAAAAAACCATGTATTGTAGGAGATATTGTATTATTAATACACTGTTTATAATGCAATTAAATAAAACCTACTAGAAACCGGACCCAAAGCCCACAACCAAGCTCGGGCCATTTACATCTAATATATATGTACGGAGTATTTTGTTTGTCACCTGATCACGTCAACCCTAATGGTTAAAACTAAAATTGATCAAAGTATCACTAAAAATAAAAACACCTTTCGTGACGACTAAGTCGTCACCAATTTACACTAAGTGTCATCATGTGTGTTTGTGACAATATGTCGTCACGGATTTCGCGTCACCAAACCTTTGTCACAAAAAACCTTCGTGACGACAAAGACAATGTAATTTGTGACAACATTTGGGCCCATTTTTTTTAACGCTAAGACTTTGCCAGATGTGGGCCATCGTAAATTAGTGATGACATTATTGTCACTAATAATTCTGATATATATATTTTTTTAATATTGTGCAATTTAAATCATTAATAAAATTAAAAAAAATCATTTAATTTGGTGACGACATTGTCGTCACTAATCCTTTATTATTTTATTCATTTTTCAATTTAAATCATTTACAAAATGGAAAAAACATATTAAATCATTTAATTTGTGACGACACTGTCGTCACTTATTTTTCTTTATTTTATTTATTTTCCCATTTAAATCAGTTATAAAATAGGAGAAAAAATAAAGCGCTTTAATTAGTGTCGTCACTAACTATGCATGCGTATAAAAAAACAGCAGCAATTGTTGCATTTCCAGATTATTTCCGGAATTTTTTTCAGAAAAAACCTACCAAAACTGAACCTCCAAATGACCCAGAAATAGGTCGCCACTCGACCCGGCTGTCCCGGTGGTCCGGAGGTGGTGATGGTAGCACTAACCAAACACAAACACAACAAAAAGAAAACAACCTAAATTAATTAACCAAACTTAAATTAACCAAATTATCAAATAAACACAATATACACATTAAAAAAATACCTTTAAACAAAACAATCTTTGGACTTTTTAAAACTTTTTTATCTATAATAATATAATTTATTTTACTATGAAAACTTGTTTTGTAAAATCATTATTTATTATTTTTAAAGTCTTTTTATCATGAAAAAGAAAGTAATTTAGTTAAATTAAAGATTCGTGACGACTTTGTAGTCTCTATTTACTTTACTAAGATGGTGTAATTTGCATTGTGATACGTGTTAACTAATCCGGTTGCCATCGAAATTATGTTAGCATATATCCTTAACTAGAATCTAACTCAAAAGAGATTTACGTGGATTACTCTTAACCACTTTCTGAATATATCATTATCTGACATTGGTGGATTGTGGGTTGTAAATAAGCTAGCCGTTCGAGTGGTCTAATGATAGTAGCCTTGATATTTTTGCTGCCGCGATTGACGAAGATGAAGAAGATACGGCTGGGTCGACACGAACATCAGTGAAACGCAATCGGATCTCTGCTGCACAAAGATTGCATCGTGATTATTTTTGTGAAAATCCAAAATTCGACGATGAATTTTTTGAAGATAAGTATCATATGCCTAAAAGTTTATTTTTAAAAATAACGCGAGCTATTGAGGCTAAATTCGAGTATTTTCAAGAAGGTTATGATGCTAGAATGAAAAAAAGTTTCACAGCCATACAAAAATGTTCGTTTGCCATTAAACAACTCGCAACCGGTGCACCACCGGATGAGTTTGACGAATATTTGGAAATGGCACAAAGAACTTCACGTGAATGCCTTCAATTTTTTTGTGATGCTTGATGAGTGCTCAAACACTCATCATTTTTGGTCAATCTGAACTGCAAAAACATACAAAAACACTCAGAAATGCATCAAAATACTGAAAATATTCCAAAATTGTGTTTTATATGCAAAATGAGTAAAAACAGTTGAAAAATGTACAAAGTTTGCAAAATTGGCAATTTTAGTCCCCCAACTTTCAAAAATTGGCAAAAATAGTCCCTGATTACTTATTTTAAAAGAAAAGTCACCAAAGGTCCTTTTGAAATCATAAATTTTTATATTTAGTCCTTTTGTGAAAAAGTTAAAAAGTTTTGGAAATTTACAGTTTCAGTCCCTAAACTTCAGAAATTGGCAGATTTGGTCCCTGGTGAAATATTTTTGGATAGAAAAGTTCATATTGGTCCTTAGGAAACCAAAAGTTGTCACAAATAGTCCTTGGAGTTCAATTTTCATAAAATGGCAAAAATGGTCCCTCAACTTTGGATTTTGGCAAAACTAATCCCCGGGAATTTAATTTTTGAAATAAATATCAAAGGGCCTTGGGAAATTAAACAATGGCAGGATTGGCCCTTGGATTATTCATGGAGAACTTGGCAGAAACAACCCACTATTTTCAGATAATTACAAGATTGGTCCTTGTGATTAAATACCAAACCAAATGGGCCCTTTGATAATATCCACCACCCTAATCCACCCAAAAAACCTGATCCACTTCACACCCAGGCCCACTCCCTAATAGCCTAATCCACCCCACTAATAAAAATACTCCCCCGTTTATTACCCCTCACAGGTCAATTAGTCAACAAAACCACCATCTCCCTCCCAAACCACCCTGCCAACACCATCATCACCTCTCCACTAAATCCTTGCCTCCCCTACACTCCATAAACCATAGTCCAAATCCCACCCCCTGCCAACAAGCTAAAGGCCAAATTGCAACTTACAACTTTCCTGCCTAAATGCCATAAACGGCTAAGATGGAATTGAAGGATCCAACGGCTGAGAAGTGTTGTGGGAAGTGTTCAGTTGGTCGCAAAAACCCTAATGTTCACTATAAAAGGGAGAAGAAAAAGCAGAGAAAGAGTTAGTTAGTTAATGGATTTTAGTTGTAGTTAATCAGTAGTTAATGGTAGACAAGTTAATGTTTTAAGCTTTACTTGTTTTTAAACTACCAAGAGTCATCATGTAATCTTTGTTTTATCAATGAAATTCTCAATGTAAGTGTTCAAGGTATTTTCAAATCCTTTACAATTATTTTTACTCAGCTCATTACCCTGCTCAATTCTTACTCTAGCTTATTTAGTGCTTATTTACTGATTTTCTTAGCTTACTTTAGTTTCTATTTGCTTATTAGACATGTTCTAGTTCAACTCTTGTAGCTTGCTTATGTTTTCATTAAATTAGTAGTTAACTGTGAGATTAGCTCACTTTAGCTTATTTCAGTTTGCTTATTGGAAATTGCTAGTTGTTGTTTGTAAACTGTTCATTCAGTGTTTATGAACTTATCTCAAACCCATTTTTTTAGTTTTGCCTTAAAATCCATGTTTACCTTGAAGTTTCACTCAAACTGACCCACACAAAGGGATGTTTGGATTGACTGGTTTGACTGTCTATTTATGATTTTCAAGGGTTAAAGGTTATGCAGCCATAACACACTAGGTAAGACTAGAAAAGTTAAACCATAACACTTAGTGTCATAGTGATAAAAGTCAAAATTAGCTTAGTATTGAAATTGTCTTAACAGTAGGTTGAGTGTAGATCCTCATATCTTAGGATTAGGTTTGATATTGTTACATTTAGCTCTAGCAAGTCCTGTTCCATCATGACATTCCATTTAGATTCAGATTTAGACAATTGAAGTTCATCTTAGTCAACTTGTGCAAAAAAATTCAAAAGTCAAAATTTTGGTAACTGTGAAAATGGGCAGATTTTAAGATAATGCACATGGCTCAATTTGGATTGGACATAAAAGATTGTTGTTGTTTTGTATTATTTGGCAGGTTGTGTACAACTTTCAAAAAGAATTTCCCATCTTGCAACTTATTTGCTTGCTGAATAATAAGCTCAAAATTAGCCCCCTAGGCCTCACCCAGACCTGCCCTGCACCATGAGAACCCACTCTGACCCATTTTTTCTAGGTTCCATAACTTGTTCATTATCTGATCATTTTCCTTGATTTTTAGTGAATTGAGTACCCACTTAGGTTGTCTTGTTAAATGTACCTTTTGTTTGCCATTATCAGCTTATTTACATGCTTATTCGAAACCCTTTTTGTTGCCTGTTTGGACCAGTTCTGTCTCAGTCCACTGAGCTTGTTGATTTTTGTTCCTGTGTGATCTAAGCTTGTTGGATTACTATGATTGGTTAGATTTTGCTTACCTGTATTTGTGCTTTTGTGTGTTTAATTGGTTTTGGCTTATTTGCTTATCATGGCAAACTGCTTATTGCATTAAGCTCACTTAAAACCTATTAGCCTATTTGTTGGTCATTCAAACTTGCATAAGCCTGTGTAATTTCTCCTGTTTGAGTTGTTTTGAGAGCCACAAGCCTGTGCACCTTAGTTTCTTAGTTGTGAGCTTGTGGGTGTAGTTTTTAGCTTGTGTGGCTCTCATAAACCCACACTGAGCCAATTCACTAACTCAGTGGTGACCAGGCTTCCTTCATAACCCCATAGCAAGCTCTGTAATTAACCCCTCCATAATATTTTTGGTTCTTTGAGGAGCTAGTAGTACTAGATTTTAGGATCCAAGCTTATCTTGGGCTCAAGAGCTTTTGCCCCTAGCTTAATAAGGCCTGCAAAGTCCTTACTTGGGGACTGTTTGAGCTTATTGATTGCATCTTATTTGATCAGGTTCTTTGGCTTATTCTAGTGTATTTATTTGCATGTTCTGGCTTATTTTAAGTTTTCTTCATTGAATTTTAGCTTATTTAACCCTTAGGATCAGATGGTAGCTTTTGGTTAGCTTTTTCATTCACAAAATCCATTTTCACCCATAAAAGCCAAACTGTTGGGCTTATTGATGTGCACAGAGCTTATTTGTGATTTCCAAAGTAGTTGCCGTCACAAAAGTTGCTTAGTTATAGTTGCTTATTAGTTGTGTAAAAAGAAAATCAAGAAAAGACAAAAATAAGAAAAGTGATAGGTTCTATTTAAGCCAATTTGGCTTATTTTTCTGCTTATTTATAAGCAATTTCTATTTTTATATTTTTGTTGAGTTCCTGATAGATTAAAATAATTTTAAGAATTTTTCTAGAATTTTCTCTTTTCATTTGTTATTTTTAATAATTAATATTAGTTTTATTAATAATTAATTAATATTAAACAATTAAATAGTATAAATAGTTTTTATTAAGTACTCCTATGTTTTTATATTTTTCCTAGGTTTTAAACGTCATAAAATATTTTTAGAAAAAGTTTTAGAATTTTTACTGTTCATTTGCTATTTTTCTTTAATTTAATTAGTATTTAAATCTTAATTAATTAATAATAAATAGAGAAAAAGTAGGAAAAATATATTTTTAGTTTTAAAATTACTTTTATATTATTTTAGAATTTTTAGAATTAAATTTTCATTTTTCTAGCTTAAATTCATAATTAGTGTATTTTAAAAATTATTAATTAGTTATTAAATAGTAATTAATTAATAGAAATTAATTAAATTGTGTAAAAATTAATTTTCTGTTTCTAATTTTTTTTAATCATTAGGATTGTAAAAATGTAATTTTCATATTCGTGGGTATTTTATTTCATAAAAACTCGCGTTTTATTTCGTACGATCACGTAACTTTAATCTGAACGTACGCGTTTTTAGACTTAGCTCACGTTTTTAGTGTATCTGATCATCAGTAATTGTTCATGTAGTGTTTCTAAGTTATTTTCATTCCTCATATCTTAGTGTAATCATACAAATCACTTAACCCCCTTTTCTGTCCAAATTCACCCGATCACAAACCCGTTTTTATACCATCACACCTCGTCGGGACATAACGACCCGGGAAAACACTGTATTCCACGGATATTGACTCTAGGTAGTTTGACCTTGTTGACCACTCACCTGGTCAATTCAGGTTGACCGTTTAGGGCCAATCAATGCTATTATTGAGTTATATGCTCGAGATTTTCTACGTAGGCCAACAAGTCATGATGTTGCACGTTTGTACGAAGCGCACGAAGCTCGACATCACATTCCGGGTATGATCGGTAGCCTAGATTGCACACATTTCGTTTGGAGGAATTGTCCAATCGAATTGAGGGGTCAATATAAAAGGGGTGACCATCAATACCCCACGATTATGATGGAGGCAGTGGCGTATCAAGATTTGTGGATATGTCATACGTTCTTTGGACTGCCGGGTTCAAACAACGATGTGAATGTTGTGATGCAATCTCCGCTATTCCTCACCGAGCGTAATGGTACGGCACCTAAGTGCCCATTTTGTGAACGACCATGCGTACAAGCGTGGCTACTATCTTTGTGATGACATACATCCGGCATGGTCTACTTTTGTTAAAGCATTCAAATATCCAACCGACTCGAAGGAAAAAAAGTTCAAGAAAGTACAAGAGTCGGCTCGAAAGGATGTTGAACGGGCATTTTGTGTTCTCAAGGGTAAATGGGGTATAATGAATCGAACCTTACGGCCACACACGATAGAAAGAATTAGAAAAATAGTTTATATGTGTGTCATATTTCATAACATGATTATACATGACGCCGGTACCACAATCTCGCCGGTTCATATTCGGGATCCTCCGATCGAACCGGTGTTTAACAAAGCAGCCTTAGCCGAGATACGAGATGAGGATACACATTTTCGTGTCAGATTTGATTTTATGGAGCATATTCACGCTCAACAATTACCATACCTTGAGGTGGAAGATGAAGACGCTGAAAATTAGATTTTTAGTATTATGTGATGGTATTTGTTGATGTAAATAAATGACTAAAAACGTTATTCATATCTTTCGATATCTCTATGTTTTGATAATCACAAAACGAAAACCCATCAAACCAAAGATCATGACATAAACAAGTATTTAGTTGTAAATAATCACTTTTACCATCTAATCACTTAAGGTATGAATAAACAAAGTGTATAATGCATTATAAGATCAAAGGGGTATTAAATTAATTATTACAAAGTTTATTTTAATATATAAACCTATTATATATTTTTGAAAAACACTTTTGGTAATAAAGAAAAATGTTTTAATCACACTAAATATATGAATTCAAATTTTTAATCAAAATCAATTAGTTTTTCACCAAATAAACTTTCCCCACTAAAAGACAGGATTCTGGCTGTTACAGCTGAGTGACCCCCTTAATTATAAGGGGCGGTCCCCTTAATTTTAAGGGGACCGGCCATGATTTAAGGGGACCGGCACTCTCCAGTTGTCAAAAATCTTTGCCTATAAATACCACCTTAAATCTGAAATTTTTCCCAACCTTTTTGCACAAAAACTTTCTGATTCAAACCTCCATTTCCATCTTAAAAATCCTTTGATCATATAATTCATAAGCCTTTGTTTCCAAGTGATCCAAAGCCTCATCCACTCAAGTGCAAAGAGAAGAATACTTCTATTTATCAAGACTAGAAGTATTACAACTTAGTATCATCTTGCTATCTAAGTTGTTTGATCATTTCATCTTGTATATCATTCATTCTTTGGTGAATATAGTGTATACATTGATTAGCTAGATTTAGATATAGGATCTAGATTTATTGAAGGTGTGAAGTGGTACTAGAAGTGAAGAAGTAGAGGTGCATAGGATTAGTGGTAGAAGAAATAAGAAGTGGTAGTATATTGAAGTAGAGATTAGTTGTGAAGACAAAGAAGTTGAAGCCTTAAAGTTGAAAAGACCTTGAAGCCTAGAAGTTATGAAGAAGTATATATCTTGAAGTAGTGGATAGAACTAAGTAGTGAAGATGTGAAGAAAAAAGTGGCGTGAAGAAGAAGAGTTAGGAAGTAGAAAGGTGTGAAGAAGATAGGTGTGAAGTAGAAAGGTGTGAAGAAGAATTGGTGTGAAGTAGATTGGTGTGAAGAAGTTGTGATTGAGTTGTGACGAAGTTGTGGTGTGTAATTTGGTGTGTAAGGTTTTCTCCGCCATAAGGTAGTTATTGATCTAGTGAAGAAAACTCTCGAGTAGGTGACTCGGGGAGTGGAGTAGGGCAAGGAAGGTATCCTTGTAGCCGAACCACTATAAATCCTTTGTCTCTCGGTTTGATCTTTCCATCTCTCATTCTTTGATTATTTACTTGTTAGCATTTCATACATAATTATAATTGCTTGTGTTGTGCATATATTGATTTCACATAAAGATCAAACAAGGATTCATTCATAACAATAATTTTATAAAAACAAACCAAGTATATAAACTCTTATTAGAACACATATACATATATATGCTTATATATGATATATGAAATTGTAAATTCTTTCCCAACATTATATATAAGTAGTGTTTATACGAAAATCGTAAATAAACTAGTATCTATATTTTTGCATTAAAGAGTTTTGAAATTTACGTCTATTCTTTAGAAGTAAACTTTTATAAAACAAATAAAACGAAAAAGACCTAAAACTATTCAACCCCCCCCCCCCCCCCCCTTTTAGTTTTCCACAATTGGTATCAAGAGCCACGTCTAGCAAGAATTTTAAAATATATTGTATTATAAAAACTTGTAACGATCTATGGAATTTAAAAAATATCTAGAAGGGAAATTTACGCAAAAACCACAGTTATTTGAAAATGATCATTTTCTTGAATGAAAAATTAAATTTGAGAATTATGTGAAATCAATAGATCTTGATCTTTGGCATATCATTTCAATTGGTGATCTTAAACCAACCAAAATGGATTTTGAAAATCAATATAATAATCTTCAAACAAAGATTGATAAAAATACTAAAGCTAAATTACTTATTTTCAAAACTCTACCAAGAGTTGAATATGAAAGATTATTCTTTTTTAAAACGGCAAATGATATTTGGAAATGTCTTTTAAAGTTTCACCAAGAGAAATGTAAAACCAAAGATGATAAACTTGATGTTGCACAAGAATTAGTCACTCTAGAAAATTTAATAGATAAATATTTAGTTGAAATAAACACATGTACTACTAGTTCAAATGTGATCATTGAAGGTAGCAATAACGAAGAAGATGATGAAAATATGGCTTGTGAGAATATTCAAACAAATGTGAATACAAGTATTGATGGCAAGGACTACATGTTTCAAGATCTAAGCGAAACTACAAATAAAACATGGAGCGACATGGACGATGAAATTGATCAACATATAGCATGTGAAGATTGTACAACTACAAATAAGGTACAATCCGAAACCGAACATTTTTGCTATGATCAATTTATATTAGAATTTTTAAAATTGGAACACAACCTCAAACATCTTTGCAACATTGACTCAAAAATTATTTTTAAAATTGGATCCTCAATTTCCGTTGAAAATAACTTTGAAAAAGAAATAATTTTAGAAGACAAAATGTCTAGACTTGAATGTAAAAAATGCCAAGATTACAAACATGAAATTAAAATGGAAAATGAAAAAGCAAAAATGTTAGCCAAATTCGAAAATAGTTCTAAATCTTTAAAATATCTACTTAACATTCAAAAGTCATTTTATGATAAAACCGGTTTAGGATTTACCGCAAATGATCCTTTAACAAATGTATCAAAACAAATAAAATTTGTTAAACCTAGTGAAGAAATTTAGAACTAGTATTATTTACATCAATTATTTTTCACTCTAGTCAAGAAAGTCATTGTTTGTTAGTTAAAACAAACTTTTGATGAATTCTTGTACTTCTCGACAACATCCTTATCATGGGCATTTAAATGCAATGGATGTTCTCAACTAACCATCTCGGACCTATGAGAATCTGGGTACCAAGCTCTTTTTCATGTTTAGGGAGTTGACGAACGAAGAGACTATTACTTTTTGGATCGCTCACATTGCTCTCCTACATTTGATGACTATTGGTTCCTATTACTCTGATTCACACGATTTGCTTATGATGTTGTTATGGTCATTTATTGTTTCGGCGTTTTGTTTTTCACTTTTGTAGTATTGGCTTTATGGTGTGTTCGTTACTACCTCAAGACGAAGGATTCAAGCACAACTATTCTTGATCTACATGACTTGTGATGTTTGTTGTGATCGATTAAGTATTTCGGATCAAGTCTCCTTGATCTATACTGAGTTGGGATTTTACTTTGCTACTTCGACATGCTTTGGACAAACTTTAAAGATGTCTTCTAACACTCTCAAGCCCACTCTTAAAGAAAAGCTGGACCTGAGGTAAGTTTTCTTTTCAAAAACTTGTCAATATCACATTATATTATAGTTTGCTTTAATTAGTATATTAATATGATTAAATTTATAGGTTGCCATGTTCATAGATCATTAATACTAATATATGTATACATGATATTAGGCTAGTTAACCCTCTTGTTGTTAAGTCTATTACCATTCTTCTTATTCTTCTTTTATATTGAATATCATCTATGATCTATAGTAGAATACTTACTATTTAAGCTATATGACCTTACTAAGTTGCATTAATAGATGTGCTATAATTAAGACTTGTTAGTAACTTAATATTATGACGAGTTTAGTATACATATATTTACATATGTCTATCTTGTGTCTATAGATGATTTACTTTATCCCTCTCTATCACATTGCATTTAGATCATTAAAATCTACCATCACTCTTCCATATCTTTAGTTGCCATTAGAGATGATTATATGTGACAATGAGCTCAATTGATTCTCTTGAGAATGATAAGTTTCTATTTTACATCCTTCACTTGCAATTTCTTGTTATCGAAATTAAAATATCATGTTTAAAACCTCTCGCTTTGAATAATAATTTTTCAAATATCTATCTCATTTTTCTTCAAACAACATGTTTAACTATAAGCTACCATAACTTTATTTTAATCAAAGTCAAGATTGAAAAACTTTTCTTATCCAATTTGTCAACATGTTATGAAGCAAAACTCAATCTATTTTATTCTAATGCACACTTGAATCTATTTCAAAGCATTGTTGAATAAAACTAAAAACGTTTTATTAAAAACATATTTGATTATCCCACATGTGTCATACACATCTATGGAAATGACATTCACAATTTTATCAAATCATTTCATGAGAATCATGGTTTGCCCATATGGATCTTGTTTGCAACAAGTCTTGAAGTCCATATAATCATATCTTCCTACTTGTTACTTGTAAGCACTCATCAATATGTTTGCACTAGCCTACATATTATCATTTTCATGTAGTTGCATATTTAACTAGTATGCTTTATTACTTCCTTGGTTGTTTAACTTAATTGGCCAATAAGTAGATTGCATGTATACTAGAAATTACTTATCTACTTTACTTATTTTTATAACACTCTCTACATTTATGAATAGTATACCTTATATTGCCTCAAAAAGTTGAACTTATTATCTACTTTACTTATTTTTATAACATTCTCTACATTTATGAATAGTATACATTATATTGCCTCAAAGAGTTGAACTTACTTGAATCCAAACCCAAAAACACAACCTTTCTGAAAATTTTCTGCCAAAAACCCAATTCTGGCATTCTGGGATTCACCAGGTGGGCGGCCCCCTTAATTATATATGGCGGCCCCCTTAATAATTAAGGGGACCGGCCATCTGATGGTCGGGGTTACTGTTTTCTTTATCACTTTTTGACAATGTTGCAAAAAACGGCCTACAAGGTCTTGTAATCGCCGATTCCAAGCTACAAGGCCCTGGAACTTGGAGACATTTACAAGGAAGTCGGCCGATTAATCGGCGATTACAAGGTTTTGGCACGATTTTTGCAACATTGCTTTTTGACCATTTACACCCTATACTTCCCAAAATTCACAAACATATTTTGTCCCATAATATCCCTCAAAATTTACCTTCCTAAACCATATTTCTCATACACTATAAATACCCTCTTCCCATCATTAATGCATCACATCTAAACATGTCATCCCCCAACAACCAAAAACCCTAGATTTCAAGAACTGCAATGATCTCCGCCAAACCCGTTTGGAGGAGGAAATTTGATTGTTGTCATAACTGAAGTGATGCTGTTCCAAGTCAACCAACAACTAAACCTCAAACCCACACTAATGACTCATCTCACAACCTATCATCCACTCATGCCCTCATTAATGCTTCTTCTTATGATAAGCATGCTCAATCCCCAAACAACAATCCCAATCTCTCAATCAATACTTCACATTTTGCTCATTCAACACAAATACCATGCACTCATAAAGAACCTCTTCCACCCATATCATATTTTCATGACTACCCAAGCTCAACCATGTCTCCACCACCAAGAGTACCACCACCTCATCCTACAACTTCTCATGCCATTCCTATGTTGCATGTTCAAACCTTCACCCAAGACAACTATCATGCTCCACCACCATCACCTTCCTCCGAACACTTGAAGTTCGTTGAGGAGCTAAAAGAGGCTCATGAGCTTAGTGCTCTTTTAGCATTACATCTTGCTCAACACAATTTGGATCCACCTCAATCAAGCTCACCATCATCACTACACAACATTAACCAAATTGAGAAGCATGTTAACAATTGCCCTTGTTGCATCTTCCTCCAACAACAAACCATTGCATTGAATGAGCACTTTACTTGGATTGAGTATCTTCTTACTTGATCTCAACAAACACCATCACTTGAACAACATCAAAACCCTCAACCAACAAACCCAACTTCAAACCCACCACCTCCAAGCTCCACATCTCCAAACTCACCAACATCCATGTACCCAAAAGTTTACCTCCATTAAGCCACCAACATGATCCCCATTCACCATTCTCACCCAAGCATTTTATATGCTTATGTTTCTTATTTTCAAATAAAACTCCTAAACCATTTTGGGATGCAAGAAAAGTTTGATGACACTCTTTGTTGGCACAATAGGATATTCTACTTAGTTTAGAATTCTATCATTATGGCTTATGTAACAATGATTATGTGGTTGACATAATCATTTTGAATTAATGAATGCTTTTATATGTGTTTAAAATTCCTCTTTGCCATGCTTGTTATTTGTGATTTGTACGTTATATAGTTTTGCTTGTGCTTCTAATATTTTTCTTGCAAGAATTCCATAGCTCGAACCCTTGGTGCCCTCAAATGAGGGGGAGCATACATCAAGGGGGAGCTTTCACCTTATCGGCTTAAACCTTTTTGATTCTACAAAAAGGGGGAGAAGTGAATATAAACTCACTAAATACTTGTCTAAAAATTAATTTTTGGATTTAATGAGTTTTAGGTTTTGTAATCATCAAAAAGGGGGAGATTGTTGATATAAATAAATGACTAAAAACGTTATTCATATCTTTCGATATCTCTATGTTTTGATAATCACAAAACGAAAACCCATCAAACCAAAGATCATGACGTAAACAAGTATTTAGTAGTAAATAATCACTTTTAGCATCTAATCACTTAAGGTATGAATAAACAAAGTGTATAATGCATTATAAGATCAAAGGGGTATTAAATTAATTATTACAAAGTTTATTTTAATATATAAACCTATTATATATTTTTGAAAAACACTTTTGGTAATAAAGAAAAATGTTTTAATCACACTAAATATATGAATTCAAATTTTTAACAAAAATCAGTTAGTTTTTCACAAAATAAACTTTCCTCACTAAAAGACAGGATTTCTGGCCGTTACAGCTGGGCGGCCCCCTTAATTATAAGGGGCGGTCCCCTTAATTTTAAGGAGACCGGCACGCTCTAGCTGTCAGAAATCTTTGCCTATAAATACCACCTTAAATCTGGAATTTTTCCCCACCTTTTTGCACAAAAACTTTCTGATCAAACCTCCATTTCCATCTTAAAAATCCTTTGATCATATAATTCATAAGCCTTTGTTTCCAAGTGATCCAAAGCCTCATCCACTAAAGTGCAAAGAGAAGAATACTTCTATTTATCAAGACTAGAAGTATTACAACTTAGTATCATCTTGCTATCTAAGTTGTTTGATCATTTCATCTTGTATATCATTCATTCTTTGGTGAATATAGTGTATACATTGGTTAGCTAGATTTAGATATAGGATCTAGATTTATTGAAGGTGTGAAGTGGTACTAGAAGTGAAGAAGTAGAGGTGCATAGGATTAGTGGTAGAAGAAATAAGAAGTGGTAGTATATTGAAGTAGAGATTAGTTGTGAAGACAAAGAAGTTGAAGCCTTGAAGTTGAAAAGACCTTGAAGCCTAGAAGTTGTGAAGAAGTATATATCTTGGAGTAGTGGATAGAACTAAGTAGTGAAGGTGTGAAGAAACAAGTGGCGTGAAGAAGAAGAGTTAGGAAGTAGAAAGGTGTGAAGAAGATAGGTGTGAAGTAGAAAGGTGTGAAGAATAATTGGTGTGAAGAAGTTGTGATTGAGTTGTGACGAAGTTGTGGTGTGTAATTTGGTGTGTAAGGTTTTCTCCGCCATAAGGGAGGTTATTGATCTAGTGAAGAAAACTCTCGTGTAGGTGACTCGGGGAGTGGAGTAGGGCAAGGAAGGTGTCCTTGTAGCCAAACCACTATAAATCCTTTGTCTCTCGGTTTGATCTTTCCATCTCTCACTATTTGATTATTTACTTGTTAGCATTTCATACATAATTATAATTGCTTGTGTTGTGCATATATTGATTTCACATAAAGATCAAACTAGGATTCATTCATAACATTAATTTTATAAAAACAAACCAAGTATATAAACTCTTATTAAAACACATATACATATATATGCTTATATACGATACTAGTTATAATGCCCGCGCACGCGCGGGGTTTTTTCTTATTTTTTGAATAATATATTTTGACCAATTGTAATTTAAATTCCAACATAATGTGGGTCATGTTAAAAGCGTATTTGCTATAATGTATCTACTTTCAAATAATCTGATACGAAACGTGATAAATGGTTTGAGTGTCTCAAACGGTACAAAAGTAATCCAATATATTTTCTAAATGCGTATATCTATTAGACTGTATTATTATTGTAATGTTTGTAACATTTACTGTAATTATCTTGTTTGATGTGGGGCTTTTATTTCTCAAGAGGGGAAGTTTCATCGTAGAAATCTGTATTGCTTTTGAAATGTTTATTTTTCTTCGTCTAGTTGGCCTGTTCTTTTATGAGTTTTTTGCTGGCCAGTTATAATCTATAGAATCAATAAAATTTATGAATATAGCATATGATGATAGATAGTTTTGTTCATGAAAAGCTTATTTTGAGTCACTCCTTTTCAATTCCTACTGGAGGTTCTTCACAACAATTGTGTTGGTCAACTTTGACACTTCCAAAGCCTCTTTTGCTTGTTGTTAACCCTTTCCTCTTGCTCTATTTTTACTCTCATCAAGTCTTCTACAACATCTTCAAAATCATCTCTTTGCTTCTCCAATTCTTCCTATATGTGTTTCGAACTTGGTGATTGTATCCAGAGAGACTGATGAAGTTTCATAGCGTGATTCACGATCTTTTCCTCCAATCTTTTAACCTGAAGCTCATATTGCTTAATTGTAGGCAAGACTTTGAGTATTTACTTTCAGTATTTATCTAAGGCTCCTCTAGCCTTGCAAACATATCATGCTTTCCCTGCAGTAAAAACTTATAATCTATCAATATCAGCATGATCATTTTTTAAATATGTTGTGTGCAAGATTTAAGAACCCGACTAAATATGTTTCAAATATCATGAAGAATGACCCATTACTCAGGAAACCAATAGAAGGTATTGCTAAGGGTGGAGCTGAGATACTGTCAACAGTATTTTTCGCTGTTCCGGTCATGAAACAAATCAAAATATGGCAACTCTTGATAAAATTTTAAAAGCAATCACAACAAAATATTAAAAAAAAAAAAAGTGCCTATGTGCTTTTTTCAGTTTAAAAGTCATTGCAATACATTACACGGTGGGATTGCTTATACAAACCATGATGAGTCTGTATTCTGGGTGTCATAAGAGCTTAAGTGTTACATGTAGTGGAATGCACCCTTCTCCAACAGCAACCAGAATTGTGCTAAACTTATTATCTGCTAAAACCATGATGGATACTTCCTTTGCACCGTGCCCAAAAAGTCCAAGACATCCAAAAATCAATAAAAACATGTACTAAATAGTGCTATATCTAGCAGTAAACTAACAAATGGAAAAATCAAACATATTAGATGGCCTTTATTTCGATGAGTGCAAAAAGGAAGACAACTATGAAAGTATCATTGCAGTGATTCGTGAAACAATGGTCCCATAAGCATTCAAAGTTTTGTAAGGGATGCTTACGCTTCACCAAAAAAGGTCAGAGAATGGCCCTGATGGAACAAATTGGTTGCTCCGCCGCCACACCACCCTTATTATACTCCTCCCAGATCTGTGTTGATAAGATTGCTCCTACATAAGTTGCTACATTCATCACGAACATTGGAACCTGCACTTTCATTTCAAAAATATTGTACAATTAAAATTCAATGGAAAATAAAACAACATTAGCCATTTTCTCAATAACACTTACACATGAATACATTTGATCTTCAAATTCTTTAAGTAGCTTTATGTTATAATTAGTAGACCCAAATCTTAATGCAAAGCGCCTTTTAAAATTACTTTTGTGCACAAAATTCAGAAATAAAAAAACCTTTAGAATGTAGTTTTTAGTTTTAGTTTTTGGCTTTTTATTGACCAATAATGTAGTTTAATTTTTGTCTTGTGCTAAAATCGATCTTTTCTATTAATCCTATATGATTTTAATCAAATATCTAAATTATATGAGATGGCTCCAAAATAACTGTTTTTCTATATGAAAAGACTACAAATTAAGGTAAAGATATAATTGCTGCTAAGATATTTTCAAAAATCCTTTTACTTGATTAAGATAAGAGTTTTTGTTAAAGAATTCAAAATGGTCCTCTGTCACTAAAATCACGAGGGGAAAAAATTTAATTTACCTAAATTAAAAATTCACGAGGTTCCAGCGCGTTACACACTTGCTTAAATTCATCGTAATTGTTTAGATCACGAACTGAATTAGCTTCTTCTACACACCGAAATCGTTTGCTACTTGGTTCATCTTCATGATGTTTTCCTGGCCCCTCTGTCACTGAAATCTCAACTGGCTCTCCTTCCCCATTATGACTGACCATACCTTCGATGCCACATGTGTATTCTTCGTTAACTTGCTCAATATGATCATCTTATCTTAAGTAACGGTAACTTCTTCCAAGTTGTCTTCAGTGTGATCATATGAACTTGATGGATAAGCTTATGAGGCTCTTTCTTGATCCAATAACTCGACCTTGGCACTCATAGCTGCAATTTCCTTGTAATGAGCTTCGAAAAATGCCTTCTTTTGAGCCACAGATTTGCGAGTA
>JARVZY010005501.1:0-29787 GCA_030686995.1 Artemisia argyi | reverse complement strand
GTATATAAACGTAATCAAGATGGTCTGATACCTGTTGCAGTTAACCATCTTTGTTTGTCAAAATGTTAGATGTACAACGGTCTTTACGGAAGGATATAAAGATGGTTAGACAAACCAGAAGTCACATCAAAGTTGGCTACCCTTTAATGCAATAACCCCATATTTATTTGACAAACAAAAAACAATCTAAAAGCATCATGTGTAACCAGATAAGATTACCTGGACTTCTATATGCCTTGGTCTTGTTATATATTTCTCTAATAAAATAGTGTTTACGCCAAAAGAAGCAGCAGCCTCCCGCTGTGCTCCCAAGAATGAGTCAACAAATTCTTTTGGACTTTCCACAATCCTCATACCCTGAAATATACAAATAATTACACAAAGATGACAAAAAGATATGAAATAAGATATATAAATACAGTTGCACAAAGTAACATAACTATTTTATAATAAAATATCCTACTCAAAAGTACCTTTCCTCCACCTCCATGGGTGGGCTTTATTAGTAGAGGATATCCAATCTTCTCTGCTTCTGATTTCATGACATCAATATCTTGCTCATGACCATGATACCCAGGCACAAGTGGCACACCTGCTGCACCCATTATTCTTTTTGATGCACTGAATGACACATGTAAACACTTAATGAGAACACTTAAATAAAAATTAGAGAACATTTTGTAAAGGAACGCATGAATACAGAAATAATAAAACTTCTATGCTCCAATATCACTTTTGCGTAAACAATCACAAACATAAACAGGAAATACCAATAAATTATGCATGAATTCAATTAGGTTCCTAGAAGATTTGGGACAAAAAGAAGTTGAAGATAGTTATACCTTTTATCACCCATTTCACGTATGGCAGATGCAGGTGGTCCAACAAAAGTGAACCCCTCATTCTCACAAAGTTGAGCAAAGTCTGCATTTTCTGATAGGAAGCCGTAGCCTGGATGTATAGCCTATTATCAAAAGAGGACATGTACGCTGAACTATGTCCTTGATTATGTAGAAATTAAACAGTCAACAAGCAAACTAAACTACAAGCATTACATCCGGTAAAATTTGAATCAGAATATACCTAAAGAAAATATGAACCTAATGCCAAACTCATAAAGTAAATTAGTATGCCTCCTTATCATTTTATGCAACATAAACCATAAATAGCACAGTAAAGGGTTGCTGGTAGTAGTACGGCCATGCATATCGTATTAGACTACATACTTGTCGTTCTGCAGGTACTTGATATTCAGATTACATAAGAAAGTATCATGGTTTATAAGTAACTTGCTCGTCGGTACTCAACACGCCCGCAAATTTACCTCTAATGGAACATAGAGCAACCTAAGCATCAAAGTTATCAGAAACTCTGAAAACATCATAGAGAGAGAGAGAGAGAGAGAGAGAGAGAGTTGCATAGATCATAGTTCTATAGATTCTTTTCTTATTCATTTTTCTTGTCATTGCACACTTTTTGTAGATAAATAGCATAATTTAGTGACAGAAAAACAACACTTAAAGACAAGATAAACCTAAACACCCATGACCCACCTACGCAAACTACTTCCTCCAGGTAGCAGAACTAGACAAAAATGGTTTACTATGTTAAGATTCATTCACAAAAAAGAAGAGAAAGGTGCTATATATAACATTCATCAACATACTTAAAGTGATGAATAAGATTAAAAACAATGAATGTCCAAAGACAAAATTAGGGGTGAAATTTAGTCTTTTTAATTAATATACATACCGACTTATTAAAGAGTCATGTGATAACGATATAAGAAAATTACACCTACATATTACCGAGTATTTAACAGGATTTAGATAAACGATGGAAACTATAATTATAAGGGAACTGTTATCAGTAAAAAGTTACTGTAGAACTAATATATTTCCTTATAAAAAATAAATAGTAGTTTGGAATCTGACCACCTACTGGATAGGATGTTTGGCATTGTGTTGTAGAAGTAATTATATGGTATGGAATGGTCATTATCAATCGAGTAAGGATACATCCTCATACTTGCTGTGCTTAAGTCGTCATTCTAGTCCACACATTTTCTCTCTCCTTGTCTACTATCTTGATTTTGTCATGTGTTACATTATTTAAAGAATTGTTACCTATAACAGATCTAATTGCAAGAGCGGGTGTTACGAAAGTGCATGTGCTGTTTGACGTAGTGAGAATCAGTTGTTTGAGCAAATTCCGATAAAACAAGGATTACATGTAACATCGCCCCTAAATATTGAGATAATGGCTACTCTATTCCGATTGTTAAGAACGGATTACTTGACCCTAAACAACCACCTAATTATAATCAGAATTATGTTTAGAAAAACTAGGAGTGCTTGTTAGCATAAGCAGTTGGTTTTACAAATGTGTTTGTAGCTGTATAAAGTGTAAAATGACGAAAACGCTAAACGCTTCTTCAGGTAGCACTTGGTCATGTTTGGCAGCAAGCATATTGGAGCGTTTTGCAGCAACTAGCGTTATTGCAAAGTTTGTTTGGCAACAAGAAACTAGCATTTTCATTTTGTGTAACTGCTCCTATTCAAAACGCTTCCTTCCTGAGGAAGCATTAGAATGTTGCTGCTAGCGTTTTTTGCTTATTAAATTACATATATACCCTCAAAAATGTGTATATGTTACACTTTATAATTAGAGCTACAACTTTGTTACCAAACACTTTTATTAAGCAACCGCCTAACAGCTACTGCTTACCGGTGCTACGTTTTGCCAAACATATTCGAAGGTTTAAAAAAAAAAAAAAAAAAAAAAAAAAAACGCTCATTTCCAAACGAGCTTCTAATTCTAAACGCTAGACGCGCCTAAACGCGCTCATTTTACACCTAAATAATCAAACAAACACAATCATTTCACTATATCATTCAACACTACAAACAAATTACTTAACATCATAACAACATATAACAAACGCCTAATTAACTCATTAGATCATAACGATACCTGAGCGCCAGTTCGTTGAGCAGCATCAACAATCACATCCTTATTCAAATAACTCAGCCTCGCAGAAGCAGGACCAATCCTAACAGCTTCATCAGCAGATTTAACATGCAAACTATACCTATCTGCATCACTATACACCGCTACCGTTTTTATACCTAGCCTTTTAGCTGTACGGATTATCCGGCACGCTATTTCGCCTCTATTCGCTATCAATATCTTCTCTATCTTACGGTTATCATTATTTTGATTACCGTTAATACCGTTAGGCAAGGTTGTTAGTGATCGGATGTGAGTGAGTTTGTTACGGTTCAGTTTATAACGGTAGATTAGTGTGGTCAGTGACATGGTGTGTAATAAGGGGAGCGTGATGTGTTTGTTGCGTGGTGGTTTTTATAGATTTTGACTTTTGGTTTATCGGGATTTTTAATTGTTTGTTACCGCTATTTTTTTGTTTGGTAAGGGAATGTATGGTGTGGGATAAGTATGCCAAGTGTTATGTGAGTGTATTTAATCTGATTTGTCATCGATGATATCTAAGTTGCGTGGATACATGATATATGTGACTCATTTTTGTATTTTTGTTTGATGGAATTTGATAACGGATGCTGAATGTGCAACTATTTAAATGTGTAAAGTGTAAACAAATAGAAGATTTGAACGTGTTATATTGAAAACAATTAGGATAAGCTTGGTACCAATCTCGTATCGAGCATGAAAGGCATGTACCGGTTTTAGTATCTGGTACCTGAAATTTGGTAGTTTTGTTAAACCTAAAAAAATTCCACCAATAATCAGACAGTTAGGGGTGTCAGTAGGGTCGGGTTGACCCGACTTGAACCCGAACCCGATAAGTTTTATCGGGTTAGGTTAAATTGGGTTGAAAAAGCTTATCGGGTTAGTTTCACCCGAACCCGATAACCTGACATTGTTATTAGGTCGAGTTTGGGTTAGATAATTTTTGTTATCAGGTCAACCCGATAAGACCCGAAAATCAATACAGTATTAATTCGTAGTATAATTCTTTCATGAATACATGCTACATTTATCTGTTTATCAATGTTCTAAAATAGGGATGTTGACTAAAACTTATGATTCTAGATTTCTAGTTATGTGAGTAACGCATTTAAAACTTAGACCTGCTCATCTTTGGCTTTTAGTAAAATGATGACTTTTGAGAAAAAGTAAAAAAGCTACTCACTACCCGATGAACAAATACAAAACATTGTATGCTCTTCATGGCCATGTTTTTGTGACGTGGGGCCTTACCAGTTACTTTGAACATCGTATATAATACTTATAAAGTCTTTTACTTGCTAAAACCAGTTAGTTTTTTTGTATATAATACTCTTACTGTAACTCTGTAAGTTTCTATGCAAACATATATTATACATAATAGTTGAACCCCTTAATGTGCAAGAGGGTTTGTGCACAAAAGAAAGTACGATACAACATAGTTTAAGCCACATGAAGAGTATATTACATATAGATACTTGAATGCAGGCACATCAAAGACCAAAACGAGCCTTCAATTCAATTCAATACAAAGAATACAAACCATCTGTGGTTACACGAATCATAAAAACCTCAAAGAATACAAACCAAGTGGTGTACAATCTGTTTCAATCATTTATTTGCGAGTATACCAACCATCTCCAACAATTAGAACAAAAAAGAATATAAAGAGCTTGACAGTTACAACATAAAAGAATTATAAATAGCATATACAAACCCTCAAAATCGTGAAATCGAGACCCAAATCTCACAGTAACTACTATTGTATATCACTTTTAAGATCTGTTTTATATCAAGATGAATGCTGACCGGGATCTGCAAAAGTGTTCTTCGGTCTCCTATTCTCTCCCTCTCTACCATAAGACACCTTGCTACCACCCACCATTAACCCATTCCCCATCACTGCCGCCACCATTACCCTAATTGCCGTCACCCTCTGGCTGGTAATTTGTGGTGTGCTTGGTAGTTTTGGGCGTGCTTAGTGGTTTGGGTGTATCCGGTGGCTTCATTTTAATATCCGAAAACTAAAAGCATGGCTTTAATTCAATATCCGAAAATTAAAAAGAAAAACAAAACAACGCGTAGCTATATCACTGTCCTAAATCCCATCTCTAAGCAAACCACAAAAACAAAAACCCCATCACCAAACATCTACACTTTTTGAAACAATCAACAAAAATAAAAAGGATCTCAGTGTTGCTTTCTTATATATCCCTGTTTATAGGTCTTTAGAAAGTGAAAGCCAACTCATCATCGATCTGTAAGAGAAAACCAAAAGGATACCTACCCGAGACCTTTTTTCCCAAGATCTTGAAGATGATAACATGTTTCTATTTCACAGTCGTTTAACAATAAAAGAGTGTGTTTGGTGTTCTGCTATCGAGTGAAGAAAGATAGTAGATAAAAAGATCTGGTCTTTCAGTTTGAGTTGGATAAATGGATGTTGATGGCTGCGGTTTTTGTTTAGATGGGATTGGGTGTTGCGTTTGTGTTTGGAGTGATGAGAGAAACAAGAGTGTATGGCTGCGAATGTGCGAAAATTAAGATTATGAAATGTGTGTTTTTAGGGTTGTAGTCATATGTTAATTTTTTGATGGGCTTTACTATCCGAATATAGACTTATTACTGTATTACCCAAAACTTCCAATGAGTCCTCAAGGAAATTTAATGTTAAAATAAAAGACTCTACTATATAAAAGTTATTACTTAAAACATTCATTGGGCCATGAAGGAAATTATTTAGTATTATTATTTTACTTATTTAACAAGGATATAACTCATATCTTGTGTCCTAAGTCGTGACCAAAGTAACTTATCTCTTCTCAAGCGAGGTGATTAGTTTATTGACTATTTATTTATTTATTAATATTTTTTGTTATGCCATACTTTTGACTTTATTTAAGCTCATAATTAGGGTGTTTGGATTAGTTTAAACTTTTGTACAAAAATACTTATAACTTAAGCTTACATTTATATACAATCATAAATAAAAAGAAAAACCATAACTAAAACAATATTAGTTTAAATAATAAACAATAGAGTCAATAGCAAAATCGATAATAACACATAAAACACTTCAACTTATGATAAAAAAAAATTGTAAATTTACACATAAATTTGGCAATATGACATAACTAACCCTCAAAGTTTGTCAAATTTTGATAAAAATGGCCCAAATACACTAAAAAAAAATATTATTATACCAAAAACTAAAAAACCTTATGTAAAAATCAAAACGTCATTGCCTCCGACTTCTCGATGAAATATAATAGTGCGAGAAAAACGGACATGCTATTATATTACCACGAGCATAACTCGATCAACTATATCCAGCAAAAATGATCAATCATAAAAAAAATTAAAATTACTCTTGAATAATAATGCTATCAAAAAGATCTGAAATAGTGCGCGAAAACGGACATGCTATTATATTTACAGTTATTTAGTAATTATTGATAAATCTAAATCATAAACACAAAAAACAAAAAGGGATTAAAATTTTCAGTGCTAACAAAAAGATCTAAACCAACAAAATAATTAAAGTCATTCATCTTAATAGCATTAGCTTGAGAAAAAATATAATTTTATGCATCCTGCGAGTCCAAAGCAACAACACGAGCACTTAAAACTTCCATTTAAACTATGAAAAATTAGACACAATCGGTGCATCGCACGGGTTTAATAAAGCATCGTTAGTTCTTAAAAATATAAATATCATGTCAATTATGAACCTGATGCAAAGTATTTTTTGGTTTGACATTTAAAGTCCAAGTAAGACAATTTTTGACTACTAGTCAAATGTATGATGTTGTGTACTAATGTCAAACTAGTCAAATTGTTGTGATTGACCATTTTTAGTTCAATCTATTTGATCCGTTTACTTATAAGTTTACTGTTACTCAATCGGATCACCCAATAACCTGAATCATCCGACCTGACATAACCCGACCCGAATCTCACCCGAACCCGATAACCCGATTACTTATCCGGTCGGGTTGCGGGTGACTTTTTAAAAACTTAAAACCTGACTCAACCCGCCCCGACAAACCCGATAACCCTGATAACCCAACCAGATAACACCCATAATGACAGCAATAGAGAACCTGACAAAACGAGTATTTTCGAGTGCTTTCGAACCACGTGTCAAAAACACAACCAACAACTAAATAAATATATATCACAAAGATAATCGTAACCTACAAACTTTCCAAAACGTCCAAAACTCCACCAAAATCATATGAAATCGTTCAGAATTAACAAATTAAACCATTTTCAACAAAAACAATTAATTTTATGCAACTAATTTCATTATTTTTCATTAGCGTTTTGCTTGGCAATATTATCTTCTATATCTACACATACGGCAAAAAATAAGCAAAGTTAATAACTTAACAAACATTGTAAAAACACATATAAGATAAGCTATTACCTTTTGCAACATTGTCATCATTTAATAGATATGTCATCTGCTAGAGCTTTTTTGAACTTTTTTTTTTTTTTTTTTTTTTTTCCCCAAATCTTAAGTACATATCAATACCTCACCCACAACATAAGACAAGTTAGTCCTATACAAGTCAAGAACACGACCTCCCCTACTAAAAGCCGACTTCGATGCAACAATTGTTATTTGTTAGCCAAGATATCGAAAAAATAATAAAACTTGAGAAACAACAATAATGTAAAGCATAAGGAAAAAATCATCAAAAAAGTATAGTAAATTACTTTTAGCCATTCGAGCTACTATTGAAAATTGTGGAGCATTTAATGTCCACCACATATGAATGTCAAAATCACTAGTAAATCTAACTCGCGGCTCATTTAGGTACCTAGTTAACTCGGTATTCATTTCAATTGAGTGAAGTCTTTCAAATTCAAGAAATCATCCAAATATTCATTCTTCATGACATATGATTTACTAGATTATTGATTTTTGGTTTTTTTAGATGAGCTTTTTGACACAACCGTGTCAAACCTTATTTCATATGTTTGAAATAAAACTCTCATTCTCTTCACAACTTCTTTCACCGTCTCTCTTACCGTGGTGTTAAGAGCAACATCGGATAAAGGACTTTCACTAGACATGTTATACTCCAACATCTTTTTGAAGCCATGTGAAACAAAATGTTGTTTCATAGTTGGATCCAGTATGGTGGCAAATTATATAAAATCATTAAGGTCATCAAATTTCCCCCGGTACTTGTTGATTGGTGTGAAACAGTCAGATAATTATTGGTCAACCACTTGTGAATGGTCAACTATAATAGTCAAACAACTTAAACCAATGCTTCCGTGGAATACAGTGTTTCCCCGGGTCGTTATGTCCCGACGAGGTGTGGATGGTATAAAAACGGGTTTGTGATCGAGTGATTATGAACAGGAAAGGGTATAAGTGTGAGCAAGTGATTAATCTAAGGGTTTATAAAATAAAATGACTTAAATAAACTAATGGAATGATTACGTGAAACCTAATTATAATAAAGTTTAAAACCTAAAAACGCGTACATTTAATTTTAATTTTACGTAAACGTACGAAACAAAAACGATTTTAACTATAGTAGGAATTTGTATGCCTTAGGGGCTTAAATGCAAATTAAATAAACTTAAAATATTTATTTTATAATTACTAACTATTTAATTAATTATTATTTATTTAATAACTATTTTTAACTATTTAATAATACACTAATAAATAATAAAATGTAAAATAAGTCTAGAAAAATAAAATTAAAACTTAGAAAAATCTAAAATATTATAAAACTTCTTTTAAAACTAAAATTATATTTTTCACACTATTTATCTATTTATTATTAATTAATTACTATTTAATTATTAATTAACTAATTATATAGATTTAAATTATTACAAATACTAAAAAGACTTAGATAATTAAGAAGATTTTTATAAATCTAATTAACAATCACAGGAATCCTAAAAAATTATAAAAAGTTGGTTTTATATATTTTTAAACTAATTTACTAATTATTATATTAAATATTAATTAATTACTAATTAAACTATTTAAATTATAAAAAATAGTAAATTAACAGTAAAAATTATGGAAAAATTCCTAAAATTATATTATGTTATATAAAAGCTAGAAAAATATAAAAACTAGGCGTTACTTTATAAAAACTAATTATGCTATATAATACTTAATTATTAATTAATAATTAATAAAACTAATATTAATTCTAATAAATACTAAATGACAGAATACAAATCTGAGAAAATTAATAAAAATACTTTAATATAAAAGGAAATTAATAAAAATATAAAAATACCAAGTACTTAATAAAAATCTAAAAATGAAAATTAAAATTTAAATTATATTAAATAGAAACTATCACTTATTATTAAATTGTTTTTTCTGGATTTTTCTTTTACAAAACTATTTTAATACTAAAAACAACTAACTTTTGTAAAAACAACTATTTTGTAACTTAAAAATAAGCACTGTGGATGCCTATTAGCACCACAGTTGACTTTAGTTGACCAAATGATGAAATAAGCTCAAATGAGCTTAAGTGGGACCCACTATGGGTGATTCTGGTTCCAATGAGTTAAGTAAACATGTTTAAGTAAGATTCAAGCAAAGAAGCTAACAGAATAAGCTAATAAGCAAAAATAAGCACATTGATTACTTGATACTTAACTGAAATTGGGACAGATAATGAGGGGTTGATTCAGGTGGGTCCCAGTGGTCTTAAGGTCAAACTTCTGGTTGAAATGGAGAGAGGGGTAGGAGGTGAGTTCAAAGAGCCAAGGAGGGGGGGGGGGCTGTGGACCACTGTGGTGGCCAGAAACCACCACCAAAGTGGTGGTGATGGTGGTGAGGTCTGCTGCAGCAGGGCAGAGACCAACCCCTGCAGCTGACTTTGATCAAAGGTGGGGCCCAGTACAAAATTCACAAAAATATGGGGAAGGTGGGATTCAAAAGTTGAGCTGGAGGGTTTTAACTAGAAACAAGTTTCATTCCATGAATCAAATCACAAAATTCAATAAAATTCTTTGAACTTTTGGAAAAATTTAAGAACATGCACTTTTGACTTTTTATCCAAACTTAAATCTTTGACTTTCTTGAACTTTGATCCTTCCTAATGAACTGAGAACATGTTCTTAAGTTATAAAAAAGCTATTTTAAGATAAAACTTCAAGGATCAAGCTAATGTGAGGGATTTGAGGTCCCAAAACCTCAACAGTTAACTATTGGAGGTGATGGAGGGTGATTTTTACTTTTTGCTATGTAAGACCTAGTTTTTATGTTGTAACTAGCCTATGTGATCCTAATGAATGCTGTCTAACCCAAACTCAAATATTGAAACACCATGGGTCACTAAGAACCCTACTGAACCAAACACCCCTTTAGTGTTGTCTATTTTCATATAACACTAAAAACCATGGATTTTAATATTAATTCTATTGATTTTATTATTGAAACAGTTCACCTAATTATTAATAAAGCTAATTGAGCTTAAGGAAACCACTGATAACAACAAGAGCATATAAATACATAATATGCTATTTATGTCAGTTAGATTTAAAACCAAAATAACAAAGGATTTCTATGAACAAATCCAAGTTATTAAGCTACAAATAGGCTAAAGAACACTAAATAAGCATAAGAAAAACATAGATAAGCAGTATAAATCTAAGCTACAGTAAACGTGCAAAAATATAGAAATTAGCTTACTAAGGAATTCCAAGCACAGTTGAATAACCCAAGAACCAATAACCAATCTAACACCTCCCTTGAGGTACTAAACCAAATTCTATCCAAGGTACACCCTGCTTCAAACTTCTTCTTCCATTTTTCTTGATTTCTAATTTTTCATCTATTTATTTGTATTTTTGTGATTTTTGCATTTTTTTTACTAAGAACTGAATAGAAAGCTTAGGAAACTTTTAAAAGCTTATCAGTGACTTAATTTTAGCTTATGGAACCTGAAGTAACAACATTTAACAGTATTGAGTGAATTTGTTAAATTCGCTAAAAAAATGCTAAATTCGAATTGAGATAATAAGACTTGATTTAAAGTTTTAAGAAAGATCATAATACATTAAATAAACTGAAATCAACTTGAGTTTTCCTGAAAATTACAACTGAAATGTAGATTATACTACCTACGTCTAAGTTATTTTTAAAGCTACACTAATAATCCTTCCACTGTGCTTCTCCTTTGATTTATAATGACTTCCAGGGTTTGTGGGACCCACTAGAACATTTCCCACCACCAATTTGAGCCCTTGGATGACTGATGAATCCTAGTCGTTTAAAAGTGCTTTTGGCGCCAAAAAGTCTTGTGGATATTTTTGTTGCGTGTGAGGATTTCCAGGGGTAATTAAGGGGGTTTGGAAGGTTGTGGAGGTGGAGGGAACATGTGGGAGGAGTGGGTGATGAGGTGGTGGACAGGTGGTGGTGGTATTGGGATACCAGTGAGGTGGAGGGAAAGGTGAGGGAGAAGGTGGTGTTTGACCGGGGTCAAACTGGTATTTTAATACCTGGGTTTGTTTGGTTTGTATTTTGGGCTTAGGTGTTGGGCTGGACAAAAGGGTGGAAGGGATGGGCTTGGTTTGGTTTTTATTTTATTTTTGGGCTTAGTAATATAATAGGATCCGTTTGGTTTAATGGTTTATCAAGGACCAAAATTGTAATTTGGCCGAAAGTTAAGGGCTGGATTTGTAATTTCCCAAAGTACTCACAGGGGTCATTTATGATATATTTGAATAGTTCAAGGACTGTAGTTGACTTTTCCATTTTTATTACACCTTTGGGACTAAATCTGCCAATCCTTCAAACTTCAGGGACCAAATGTGTAAATTCACCAAACTTTCCAACCAAGGACCATTCCAGCCATAGAAGATTAGTATAAGGATCAAAATTGATTTTCTCAAAGTTTTTACATCCCAGGGACCATTTATGTCAATCTGCAAAGTATAGGGACTAAACTTGTAATTTTGTGAAACTTTGCACCAAAGGACTAATTATGTAACTTTGTGATTTAAAAGGACCTTTGGTGACTTTTTCATGTTTTAGAATAACCAGGGACTAGTTTTGACAACTTTTGAAACTTGAGGAACTGAAATTGCCAATTATGCAAACTTTATTCGTTTTTCATCTGTTTTTGATTATTTTGCATCTGAAACATATAAAACACATTTCTGAGATATTTTCAGTATTTTGATGCATATTTGAGTGTTTTTGGATGTTTTGACAGTTCAGATTGGTATCAAATGATGAGTATTTAGACACTCATCACTTATTATATTTTCTAACCATATTATTGATGAGTGCTCAAACACTCATCGTTTTTGATATATTTAAACTGCCAAAACGCACAAAAACAATCAAAAAGATATCAAAATACTTAAATTATCCCAGGGATTGTGTTTTATGTGTTTTAAAAGCAAAATGTGCAAAAACAAAGAAAAAACGTACAAAGTTTGCAGTATTGGCAGTTTCAGTCCCCCAAGTTTCAAAACTTGTCAACTTTAGTCCCTATGCATTTATTTTTAAGGAAAAGTCAACCCAAGGTCTTAAAAGTCAAATAAAGTCAAAATATCATAACTGGGTTGCAAGTTTTCAAAAATTACATATTTAGTCCCTAAAAATCCAAATATGGCAAAAGTAGTCCCTGGGATGTTTTGAAATTTTGAAAAATGTGGAAAAGTGCAAATGTGGTCCTTGAATTATTGGCATTTGGAAACTTTGGTCTTCATGGTTACTTTGGGAGTATGGCAATTTCAGTCCTTGGGTTTTGCAAAAATTACAAATTTGGTCCTTGATAACCTTACACCATCCGGATCCCATTTTATCTAAATCCAAACCCAAAACAAACTCCCCATCCTAATCCAGTCCACCACAACCCAAGCCCAATCCCACTTAGCCCAAAACCCTTTTAAACCGTTTTAAATAACAAACCCCGGTCAAACTTGCGTTGACCGACCTTTCTTCCCCAACAGGCAAGCGCAAATCCAGGGTGACTCACACCCCCCCCTCGCCTTTTCACCAACTAAACCCCCCACCATTAATGCCCCTCACCTACCATCTACACCACCATTAATGCTTCCCCAAAACCCTCACCAATACCACTAGTTTTGCCCCGTATAAAATTGGCGCCAAAACCTAATCAAGAGCTTGGATTGATTTTGATATAATTAAACGGTTGGGATTTGGTCAGAGGTCAAAGGCAAAGCATGTGGGGCCCTTAGTTTTCAAAAAGAAGCTGTGTGGAAGACATGGGGGATTATTTTTAGGTCATTATATAATGATAAGCTCATAAGAAGCTGGTGTGTGTAATTTTTCTTAGTTAATTTGTAATTTCAGTTTATTTTCAATGTAATGTAACTTTCTTATTAATGCAAGTTCAATTTGAAGTTTAAATTTCAATTTCACTTTTTCAAGTCTTATCTTAAATTTTCAAGTTTCAATTAAGGAAAGTGATTTGTGTTTAAAGTATTCAGAAGTTCTTACAAGCTCAAAAATAAGTTATTACAAGTGTTATAAGCTTATGTGAACACCTACAATTCAGTTTTCAATAAAAACTAAGAAAATAAGAAAAATAAAAATAAAATAAAAAATTGTGATCATTGGTTGTAAAAGCATGGAGCACAGTGAATATTGGAAGGCTGTGGGTTAGGAACCTCAGGGGAGGGCATAGGATTGTTTGGTTTGGTCTTTGGTCCATACTCAGTAGCTTGGAAGGCTTTGTAAGCTACACACTCCTTCATTTTTTACTCTTAAGTAGCTTAAGTTGTTTAATTTAGTTTATTGCATCTTAGTATTAGCTTAGAGATTAGTGGTGATCATCTGTTAGAGTTTATTAGTTGTTTAAGTGGTAATTTCTTCTTTAACTGTTTTAAAGAGGGTGTTTGGTTGTGCTTTGTTTAGTGAGTTGTAGTTGTTTATATGAGTATCTATTAGTTTGTAATAGTTTGTTGTGTATAATTAAGCTCAGGGGAACAAGAACTTTGGTGCAAAACCCTTCAAAAGTCAAAATCAAGAGTTTATAATCACCACAGTCCACTGTGGTGATTTTTGAAGTCCAAATCCCACAAATCCTTTTCAAAAGTTAAAGTTTTACCCAAAATAGTTTTAATATAGCTTATCTTAGCTTATTGGGTCATTAAATCAGCTTCTCAAGTTCATAAAAGTCAAAGTTGAGCAAAACTCTTCAAAGTCAAAACCTTGTTCAGTCATTTTGAGCAATTTTGGGAAGGGTGTAACTTATTTGATTTTAATTGTTAAAAGCTCATACTTGGTGTGCTTATTATCTACCACTTTGTAGATTTTTGTTAATTTTTCCAGATTTTATAGAATTTGTTTGGTGGGTTAAACCAGGTCTCAAAGTGACCTGCAGGGCAACCTATTTGCCCTGCTCTCAGTTACCTCAGCAATCCACCCAACTTCATTGGTGGTTTGTGACTGACCCAGTGGGTCCCATAGCCTTTACCTTGCATCTTTCAACCCCCCTCCTACCCAGGAATCAGGGTTGACCTTTTGTTTGACCCCAAAATCTGTGGACCCTACTTAGTTTGACCCATAATCTTTGTCCCTCAAACTGCTCAGTCAACAAATAAGCTAAGTGCTTATTTGTTATTTTTGGCTTATTCAGGCTAGTTTTTGGCTCAAGTCTTGCTTAATTGTGTTCATTCAACTCAGAGAAACCTAGGAATTCAATTGTGGACCCCACATTTTCAATTTGAGCTTAAAAACCTTCACAGTCAACAAAAGTCAACTGTGAGGTAATTAAGCACTTCAAGTGCTTATTTCCAGGGGTGTATTGAAAGTGTTTTTATTAAAAGTACTTATTTTTAGTTTATTATCAGTTTCGAAAAATAAAAAAAATCCAAAAAAAAAACCAATTTTAATTTTAGTGATAGCTTCTATTTAATAGGAGTTATCAATTTATTTTTCTTTTTAATTTATTTCTTAGTAATATATCACTTTTATATTTTTAGAAATTATATTTTAGGTTAAAATAATTTTACAAATTTTTCCAGATTTTAATTTTGTCTTTTAGTGGTATTTCTAATTAATTTTAATTTAATTTAGTTTTAATTAATAATAATCAATTAAATAGCATAATTAGTTTTTAAATAGTATAACCTAGTTTTTATAATTTTTATAGCTTTTATTTTAGTTAAAACATTTTTATAAATTTTTCTAGAATTTTTACTATTCATTTTCTATTTTTTATAATATAATTAGTTTAATTAGTAATTAATAAGTAATTAGAATAATAATTAATTAATTAGCTTAAAAATACTTAGAATTAACTTTTTATAATTTTTTAGGATTCCTGTAATGGTTAATTAGATTTATAAAATTTTTCTTAATTTTCTAAGTCTTTTTAGTATTTTTAATAATTCCAATCAATTTAATTAGTATTAAATAGATAATTAGTAATTAATTAATATTAAATAATTAAATAGTGTAAAAATAATTTTTATTTTTCTTAAAATTTTCTTTAATTAATAGGATTGTAAAAATACAAAATTTACACTTTTAACCCTCCCAGTCCTCCAGTTGTACTTTTTGTTTTATTCGTCCGAATACGTTTTTTAATTAAAACGTACGTTTTTAGGTTTAGCTCAAATTTTCGTACTCCAAATTCTCGTAACCATTCACATAGCTTTCCTAAGCTATTTTTGTTTATAATTTCCAAATAATTTTCACAACAACCCCTTTTTTGTGAATAACACCCGATTACGATTACGCTATAGTTACATTTCACACCTCAACGGGATTTAACGACCCGGTGATACATTATATTACCCGGAGCATTGATCTAGGCTATTTGACTTAGTTGACCATTCTTTGGTTAATTTAAGTTAGGTGGTTTGGCTTCAATCAATTTATGGCGCCGCTGCCGGGGAGGTGTGCGCGTTTCTGTAGCGTTTTTCGGGATTAGTGTTATCTCACCTCACTCACTGTACAAATACCATCACTTGTGAATATTTTCAAAATCAAAACATATAAAAAAAAGTCATTGACACTTTTCCTAAAGTGTTAAAACACCAAAAAAAGTAAAAAACAACAAAACCATATCGTAACGTTTCCCGATTCGGTTTTCTTTTAAGGTGATTCTTAAAGAAAAACGATTCTAGATTACGGGACGATAACAAAAATATTGTCCAAAAAGGTTTTGATCCCTAGTGCATGCGCACCCGTTCACAATCGAAACGAAATCGTCAACTGAAAAACGTAACTGAGTTACGTCCTATTGTTGAGGATCCAGTTCCGAAAATGGACGGAAACGACGATCCACCCATCACAGATGATACAGCTCCCGATCTCCGAACGATGGAGGAGTTGTGTCAGCCCACAATGCTAGGGAGGGGAGGACCCATTGCCCCTCTTAATATTGCGGCCACTGATTTTGGACTTAAACATCATATGATACAACAAGTCCAGAATTCATGCCAATTCCATGGTTTACCGGGTGACGATGCAAACAAGCATCTTGACAAATTTCTTGCCGTCACCCAATGCATGAAGCAGACTGGTGTCTCCGATGATGCCCTTCGTCTCACTCTCTTCCCCTATTCTCTGACTCATCACGCTACTGCGTGGTTTGATCGACTTCCTAAGAACTCGATTCATACTTTTGAGGAGATGGTGGCTAAATTCCTAGCCAAATACTTTCCACCATCCATGATTACTAAGTTGCGAAATGATATCAGTAACTTCCGTCAGCTTCCCGACGAATCTTTATTCGAAGCTTGGGAACGCTATAAGCTTTCAATTGATCGGTGTCCAAACCATAATATGTTGCTTGTCACCCAGATAGATACTTTCTACAATGGGTTGACCTTGAGACACCGTGATATTCTTAATGCTGCTGCTGGTGGGACCTTTATGAAAAGGCGTCCCGAAGAGTGCTTTGATCTCATTGAGAACATGACTGCCCACCATAATTTCTGGGATTCCTCAGCCGAGAGGGAAGAGTCATGTAAGTCTGCCACTTCAGCATCCTCATCCTCTGATATAGCAATTCTCGCTAAAAGGATGGATGATATCTCTTTGGCTGTGTTAAGAATGAACCAAACTATGCAAAATCAACAAATTCAAAATCAACAAGTCAAAGCTGTCAATCAAAGTTGCGAAACTTGTGGAGGTCCACATCCCTACTTCGAGTGTCCAACCACTAGTGGGTACACTCAAGAGAACGTACATGCTATTCATGGTTCCTATAACTCGGGAGGTAATTGCTACCAACCACAAGGGGACCGAAATCTTCTAAGCTATCGTTCTAACAACTTCCTTGGACCACCCGGTTTCAATCAAAACAATATTGTCCAAAACAACCGTAACCAGAACCAAAATCAGAGCCGAACAAACCAAGGTTACCAAAATTCGGGAAATGTCAATCAAAACCAAAACCAGGGTTTCCATCAAAATCAAAACCAAGGTTTCCAACATCAAGGAAACTATAATCGAAACCAAGGTCAAAACAACTTTCAGGGGAACAACTCTCATGGATATGGCAACCAAAATCAAGGAAATTACCAAAACCACGGTTCCCATCAAAATAACCGGGGCCAGAATTTTCCCAACCAAAATCAAGCCATTACTCCAGCTACTCAGCACTTCCCAAATCCAGCTCCTCCTAACCCTACTCGGGCAATTGTTCCAACTGGCCCATCTAATGATGAGTTGTTGAAACAATTCATGAAATCTCAGGAGGAGATGAACAAAGTGATAATGACTCAGATCGCTGACATTAAAAAGTCTTTAAATGATCAACCCTCGGGCTCAGGAAAACTTCCGAGCAATACGATCGCTAACCCGAGGGGCGATGTTAAGGCGATCACTACCCGAAGCGGTGTTGCATATGATGGACCCACAGCCCCGACTACCTCTTCTTCTCTTCCTCCCATTCCTCCTCCTCTTTATTCCGAGGAAGAGGAAATTGAGCCTGAGGCAACCACGGACAAGGTGCAAATTGCTAGCCCACGAAGTACCGCACACGTCCACCCTCAGGATATACCAGAAACTGTCCCAAAGCCAGGAGTTGTCTTTGAACCACCCAAAACTCCTGAAGAGAACCCTAAATCCAAACATTCACTACCATATCCATCTAGGTTACAAGACCAAAAGCTCCGCGAAAAAGCAAATCATCAAATGGAAAAAATTTTTCAAATTTTCCGAGAAATTCATTTTGATATCAGCTTCGCGGATGCTCTCTTGTTGATGCCTAAATTTTCATCAACAATCAAAAATCTGTTGAACAACAAAGAGAAACTATTTGAAGTGGCACGAACTCCACTCAATGAGAACTGCTCTGCGGTTCTTTTGAAACAGCTTCCCGAGAAGCTAGGAGATCTGGGAAAATTTC
Source organism: Artemisia argyi (assembly GCA_030686995.1). Lineage (NCBI taxonomy): Eukaryota > Viridiplantae > Streptophyta > Magnoliopsida > Asterales > Asteraceae > Artemisia > Artemisia argyi. The sequence goes on along the minus strand of JARVZY010005501.1, from coordinate 11,464 downwards.
TCATTCCATGTGTTTTTCCCGGAATGGTTGAGTGCTTCGCCCTGGCCGATCTAGGTGCAAGCATCAACTTGATGCCTTATTCGATATGGAAAAAGCTCTCTCTTCCAGAACTCACCGCCACCTGCATGACTCTTGAGCTGGCAGACCGCTCAACATCTCGTCCCCTCGGCATTGCCGAGGATGTATTTGTGAAAGTGGGAAATTTCCACTTTCCTGCGGATTTTGTGATTGTTGACTTCGACGCTGACCCACGAGTTCCTCTCATTCTGGGAAGAGGATTCTTAAGAACGGGTCGTGCGTTAATCGATGTGCACGAAGAGGAAATAACTCTTCGTGTTGGTAATGAAGCAGTAACATTTAACCTCGATCAAACCTCGAGGTACTCCTCTAATTATGACGCCGAATCGGTTAACCGAATTGATGTCATTGATGTCGCGTCTGAGGAGTATTCTCAAGAACTTCTGGGTTACCTTCCGAGTGGCAGTCCCACTTCATCTTCTGAGCCTATCATATCCGACTCTTCCCCTTCTCTCACTCCTTTTGAGGGAAGTGACTTCCTTTGGGAAGATGTCGAAGCTTTTCTCGCCCAAGACAGTTCAATTTCAGGAAAATTTGATGAGGACTATCTTGATCCTGAGGGGGATATTCTTTTGCTAGAAAAATTGTTAAACGAAGATCCATCTCCCCCTCTTCCTCCAAAAATACTTCATAAAGAGGAAGTCAAAAATGTTGAAATAACTGATGACTTACCTAAGGTTGAGCTTAAGGACTTGCCGCCTCATCTTGAGTATGCATTTCTGGAGGGTGATGATAAATTACCCGTCATTATTGCTAAAAACTTAAGTGTTGAGGAAAAGGCTGCTCTCATTAAGGTTTTGAAGTCTCATAAACAAGCAATTGCTTGGCGTCTCTCCGACATCAAGGGCATCGACCCTGAGTTTTGCACTCATAAGATATTAATGGAGGATAACTTCAAACCTGCGGTCCAACATCAAAGAAGGGTGAATCCAAAAATTCACGAGGTTATCAAACAAGAGGTTTTAAAACTTCTTGATGCCGGATTGATTTACCCTATATCGGACAGTCCTTGGGTCAGCCCAGTTCACTGTGTTCCAAAAAAGGGTGGCATTACTGTTGTCACAAATGAGGAGAATGAGTTGATTCCAACTCGTTTGGTTACGGGGTGGCGCGTCTGTATTGATTATCGTAAATTGAATGACGCCACCCGTAAGGATCATTTTCCTCTGCCCTTTATGGATCAGATGCTCGAGAGATTAGCGGGGAATGAGTACTATTGCTTCCTCGATGGTTTCTCGGGTTACTTTCAGATTCCCATTGACCCGCAAGACCAAGAAAAGACCACTTTTACGTGCCCCTATGGAACCTTCGCATATAAACGTATGCCATTTGGCTTATGTAATGCTCCGGGCACGTTTCAAAGATGTATGATGGCCATTTTTTCCGACATGATCGGGAAAAGTATGGAGGTCTTTATGGACGATTTCTCGGTCATTGGGGATTCGTTTAAAACATGTCTCTCCCATTTAGACAGCATGCTAAAACGTTGTGAAGACACAAAGTTATGTCTAAATTGGGAGAAGAGTCACTTTATGGTCAAAGAGGGCATTGTCCTCGGCCATAAAATTTCAAAAAATGGGATTGAGGTTGATCGTGCCAAAGTGGACGTCATTGCAAAATTGCCTCATCCCACAACCGTGAAAGGTGTTAGGAGCTTTTTGGGTCACGCCGGTTTTTACCGTAGGTTTATTCAAGATTTTTCAAAAATCGCCCGGCCCATGACCCATCTCCTCGAGAAGGATGCTCCTTTTATCTTCTCCCCTGAATGCATCGAAGCCTTTGAAACATTAAAGAAAAGGCTTACCGAGGCACCGATTCTTGTTGCCCCCGATTGGGACTTGCCCTTCGAGCTCATGTGTGATGCTAGTGATTATGCTATAGGGGCAGTCTTGGGGCAACGCAAAACAAAACATTTTCAGCCTATACACTATGCCAGCAAGACTATGACCGAGGCACAAAGCCATTACACCACCACTGAAAAAGAATTATTAGCTGTGGTGTATGCTTTTGAAAAATTCCGGCCATACTTGATTCTGACTAAAAGCATAGTGTATACGGATCATTCGGCTTTGAAATATCTATTTGCAAAACAGGATGCAAAGCCGAGACTCCTCCGATGGGTTCTCCTCCTTCAGGAATTTGATATCATTATTCGTGATAAAAAAGGAGCTGAGAACCTAGCTGCTGATCATCTCTCCCGTCTTGAAAACCCTCACCAAAATGATTTCGAGAAAAAGGAAATAAATGAAACATTTCCTCTCGAAACCCTCAATGCGGTTTCATTTCGTGGAGATTCTATTACCCCATGGTTTGCCGACTTTGCAAACTATCTTGCGGGTAATTTCATCGTGAAAGGGATGTCGTCCCAACAAAAAAATAAATTTTTCAAAGACGTAAAACATTACTTTTGGGACGACCCCTATTTATTCAAGATATGCGCGGATCAAGTCATCCGGCGGTGTGTGTATGGTCAGGAAGCCGCTGAAATCTTAAAGGCTTGCCATGCTGGTCCCACGGGGGGCCACCACAATCCCAACTACACCACCAAAAAGGTGTTTGATTCCGGTTTTTATTGGCCTTCGATCTACAAGGATGCCCAAGAATTGGTCAAGTCCTGTGACGCTTGTCAACGCCACGGAAATATTTCACAAAGAAATGAAATGCCTCAGAATGCAATTCAAGTTTGTGAAATCTTTGATATCTGGGGCATCGACTTTATGGGGCCATTTCCATCTTCTCACGGCAACAAATACATACTCGTGGCAGTTGACTACTTGTCGAAATGGGTTGAAGCAAAAGCTTTACCCACAAATGATGCCCGAGTAGTTGTCAAATTTTTAAAAGCTCTCTTTGCCCGATTCGGAACTCCACGTGCTATTATTAGTGATCGTGGTACGCACTTCTGTAATGACAAATTTGACAAAGTCATGCAAAAATACGGTGTGACTCACCGTCTTTCCACTGCGTACCACCCTCAAACAAGTGGACAAGTCGAAGTGTCCAATCGGGGCATTAAAAGAATATTAGAGAGAACTGTAGGTGAAAATCGTGCATCGTGGTCGGACAAATTAGATGATGCACTTTGGGCTTTCCGTACGGCTTACAAAACACCCATTGGGTGTACGCCTTATAAACTTGTGTACGGGAAAGCGTGCCATCTTCCGATCGAGCTTGAACACAAAGCCTATTGGGCTCTCAAGCATGCAAATTTCGACCTCAAAACGGCGGGTGATCATAGAAAAGTTCAACTAAATGAATTAAACGAACTTCGTGATCAGGCTTACGAGAACTCTTTGATCTATAAAGAAAAGACAAAGAAGATTCATGACTCAAAAATCAAAAACCGCGTTTTCAACGTTGGTGACCGAGTCCTTCTTTTCAATTCTAGACTCAAGATCTTCTCGGGAAAGCTCAAAACCCGATGGACTGGTCCATTCACTATCGTAAAAGTTTATCCTTATGGTACCGTCAAATTATCTCAAAGTGACGGTCCAAATTTCAAAGTGAATGGACATCGGTTAAAGCACTACTTTGGAGAGAACGTACCATCCATGGTCGTCCCGGATCTCCAAACTTTCCCCAAGGACAATTGAATTCGGGGATAGAGTCAAGCTAGCGACTCGATGACCAAAAACTTAGCAACAATACGGGTTTTCACCCGTATCTCTGATTCTTTCTATTTTCTACCACTAAGTGTGGGGGAATGGCCAACCCCCCGCTGTTTGAAAAAAAAAAATGTATATATGTATATAAGTTTCTAAAAAAAAAAAAAAAAAAAGAAAAAAAAAAAAGTTGTATATATATAGAAATAAAGTGAAATTGGTATTTCCGCAGTTAGATTCGAATCTTGGCTTTTTACGTTCATAGCTTCGGCATAATAGCCGGGACTTTGAATATTGAGGACAATATTCATTTCTAAGTGTGGGGGAGGGGAAATTCTAACGAATTTTAACAAATATCTTTTAAGTACCCCCGTTTTTGGCCAAAATTTTCAAAAATTTTTCACTTTATTTCAAAAAAATTTTGGTGGTAATCAGTCCGCCTTGTCTAAGCGACAAAAGGGATTGGCTAGTCTAGGAGCAAACGGCTCTTGGTAAAGACAACTCAAATCCGTTGACGGCTGGCAATTTGCCCAAAATTGTGTGGTTCATCAACTCCCCAAAAACAAATGAGTTGGCTAGCCCGCAAGATTATGGCTTGTGGTAAAGGCCGTGGAAAAATCCATAATTGGTAATCAGCTCACCAAGATGTTGACTAGGTCCATCAAGAGTTGGCTAGTCCAGGAGCAAACGGCTCTTGGTAAAGACTTAACAAATCCGTTGGAAGCTGGTGGTTTGCTCAAAATCACACGGTTATCAGGTGTGCCACAGTTCTTACACCTGGCTACTCCAGAAGTGATGGCTTTTGGTAAAGAGTTTAAAATCCATCAAGTTTTCTAAAAAGATTGCTAGGGACTAGCAATAGTTCAGTGTGGGGGATTGATGAGTGCTCAAACACTCATCGTTTTTGATATATTTAAACTGCCAAAACGCACAAAAACAATCAAAAAGATATCAAAATACTTAAATTATCCCAGGGATTGTGTTTTATGTGTTTTAAAAGCAAAATGTGCAAAAACAAAGAAAAAACGTACAAAGTTTGCAGTATTGGCAGTTTCAGTCCCCCAAGTTTCAAAACTTGTCAACTTTAGTCCCTATGCATTTATTTTTAAGGAAAAGTCAATCCAAGGTCTTAAAAGTCAAATAAAGTCAAAATATCATAACTGGGTTGCAAGTTTTCAAAAATTACATATTTAGTCCCTAAAAATCCAAATATGGCAAAAGTAGTCCCTGGGATGTTTTGAAATTTTGAAAAATGTGGAAAAGTGCAAATGTGGTCCTTGAATTATTGGCATTTGGAAACTTTGGTCTTCATGGTTACTTTGGGAGTATGGCAATTTCAGTCCTTGGGTTTTGCAAAAATTACAAATTTGGTCCTTGATAACCTTACACCATCCGGATCCCATTTTATCTAAATCTAAACCCAAAACAAACTCCCCATCCTAATCCAGTCCACCACAACCCAAGCCCAATCCCACTTAGCCCAAAACCCTTTTAAACCGTTTTAAATAACAAACCCCGGTCAAACTTGCGTTGACCGACCTTTCTTCCCCAACAGGCAAGCGCAAATCCAGGGTGACTCACACCCCCCCCCTCGCCTTTTCACCAACTAAACCCCCCACCATTAATGCCCCTCACCTACCATCTCCACCACCATTAATGCTTCCCCAAAACCCTCACCAATACCACTAGTTTTGCCCCGTATAAAATTGGCGCCAAAACCTAATCAAGAGCTTGGATTGATTTTGATATAATTAAACGGCTGGGATTTGGTCAGAGGTCAAAGGCAAAGCATGTGGGGCCCTTAGTTTTCAAAAAGAAGCTGTGTGGAAGACATGGGGGATTATTTTTAGGTCATTATATAATGATAAGCTCATAAGAAGCTGGTGTGTGTAATTTTTCTTAGTTAATTTGTAATTTCAGTTTATTTTCAATGTAATGTAACTTTCTTATTAATGCAAGTTCAATTTGAAGTTTAAATTTCAATTTCACCTTTTCAAGTCTTATCTTAAATTTTCAAGTTTCAATTAAGGAAAGTGATTTGTGTTTAAAGTATTCAGAAGTTCTTACAAGCTCAAAAATAAGTTATTACAAGTGTTATAAGCTTATGTGAACACCTACAATTCAGTTTTCAATAAAAACTAAGAAAATAAGAAAAATAAAAATAAAATAAAAAATTGTGATCATTGGTTGTAAAAGCATGGAGCACAGTGAATATTGGAAGGCTGTGGGTTAGGAACCTCAGGGGAGGGCATAGGATTGTTTGGTTTGGTCTTTAGTCCATACTCAGTAGCTTGGAAGGCTTTGTAAGCTACACACTCCTTCATTTTTTACTCTTAAGTAGCTTAAGTTGTTTAATTTAGTTTATTGCATCTTAGTATTAGCTTAGAGATTAGTGGTGATCATCTGTTAGAGTTTATTAGTTGTTTAAGTGGTAATTTCTTCTTTAACTGTTTTAAAGAGGGTGTTTGGTTGTGCTTTGTTTAGTGAGTTGTAGTTGTTTATCTGAGTATCTATTAGTTTGTAATAGTTTGTTGTGTATAATTAAGCTCAGGGGAACAAGAACTTTGGTGCAAAACCCTTCAAAAGTCAAAATCAATAGTTTATAATCACCACAGTCCACTGTGGTGATTTTTGAAGTCCAAATCCCACAAATCCTTTTCAAAAGTTAAAGTTTTACCCAAAATAGTTTTAATATAGCTTATCTTAGCTTATTGGGTCATTAAATCAGCTTCTCAAGTTCATAAAATTCAAAGTTGAGCAAAACTCTTCAAAGTCAAAACCTTGTTCAGTCATTTTGAGCAATTTTGGGAAGGGTGTAACTTATTTGATTTTAATTGTTAAAAGCTCATACTTGGTGTGCTTATTATCTACCACTTTGTAGATTTTTGTTAATTTTTCCAGATTTTATAGAATTTGTTTGGTGGGTTAAACCAGGTCTCAAAGTGACCTGCAGGGCAACCTATTTGCCCTGCTCTCAGTTACCTCAGCAATCCACCCAACTTCATTGGTGGTTTGTGACTGACCCAGTGGGTCCCATAGCCTTTACCTTGCATCTTTCAACCCCCCTCCTACCCAGGAATCAGGGTTGACCTTTTGTTTGACCCCAAAATCTGTGGACCCTACTTAGTTTGACCCATAATCTTTGTCCCTCAAACTGCTCAGTCAACAAATAAGCTAAGTGCTTATTTGTTATTTTTGGCTTATTCAGGCTAGTTTTTGGCTCAAGTCTTGCTTAATTGTGTTCATTCAACTCAGAGAAACCTAGGAATTCAATTGTGGACCCCACATTTTCAATTTGAGCTTAAAAACCTTCACAGTCAACAAAAGTCAACTGTGAGGTAATTAAGCACTTCAAGTGCTTATTTCCAGGGGTGTATTGAAAGTGTTTTTATTAAAAGTACTTATTTTTAGTTTATTATCAGTTTCGAAAAATAAAAAAATCCAAAAAAAAAAACCAATTTTAATTTTAGTGATAGCTTCTATTTAATAGGAGTTATCAATTTATTTTTCTTTTTAATTTATTTCTAAGTAATATATCACTTTTATATTTTTAGAAATTATATTTTAGGTTAAAATAATTTTACAAATTTTTCCAGATTTTAATTTTGTCTTTTAGTGGTATTTCTAATTAATTTTAATTTAATTTAGTTTTAATTAATAATAATCAATTAAATAGCATAATTAGTTTTTAAATAGTATAACCTAGTTTTTATAATTTTTATAGATTTTATTTTAGTTAAAACATTTTTATAAATTTTTCTAGAATTTTTACTATTCATTTTCTATTTTTTATAATATAATTAGTTTAATTAGTAATTAATAAGTAATTAGAATAATAATTAATTAATTAGCTTAAAAATACTTAGAATTAACTTTTTATAATTTTTTAGGATTCCTGTAATGGTTAATTAGATTTATAAAATTTTTCTTAATTTTCTAAGTCTTTTTAGTATTTTTAATAATTCCAATCAATTTAATTATTATTAAATAGATAATTAGTAATTAATTAATATTAAATAATTAAATAGTGTAAAAATAATTTTTATTTTTCTTAAAATTTTCTTTAATTAATAGGATTGTAAAAATACAAATTTTACACTTTTAACCCTCCCAGTCCTCCAGTTGTACTTTTTGTTTTATTCGTCCGAATACGTTTTTTAATTAAAACGTACGTTTTTAGGTTTAGCTCAAATTTTCGTACTCCAAATTCCCGTAACCATTCACATAGCTTTCCTAAGCTATTTTTGTTTATAATTTCCAAATAATTTTCACAACAACCCCTTTTTTGTGAATAACACCCGATTACGATTACGCTATAGTTACATTTCACACCTCAACGGGATTTAACGACCCGGTGATACATTATATTACCCGGAGCATTGATCTAGGCTATTTGACTTAGTTGACCATTCTTTGGTTAATTTAAGTTAGGTGGTTTGGCTTCAATCAATTATCAACTATGATACAAAACTTAGGATTAGTCGCCTGATAATGAAGATGTTTGTCTATATCTAGAATTCTCTATAAAAGAGATGATCTAAGGGTTTTGAAGAGGAGGAAATTTGTTCGGTTTTAGCTTTGAATTTTTCTAGAAATTCAACAACACTTTCACACCACCAAAGTCCGAGTGTTCCGGCACTCTCTCAAGATCACGATAATAACAATCATCAACAATTTCATATACGAAAAACACTTCCCTTAATGAGCATGCAATTTTTAACATATCATGCTTAGAATTCCATTAGTAAGACATTCACCACACAAAAACCTATTTGATTAAAGGTTAGAATGTGAGCCATGCATCTAATATAAAAATGCTTCCCAACATCGTATGCTTTAGCATTAGGCAATTCTTTTAATCAAATGATCTAGTACCTTATCATTTGTTGGTGCATTGTATACGGTTATAGTCATCACATTCTTAATACCCCAATCAACAATACATTTAAGCAAATCACTAATAATATCATCCTCTTTACGACTATCAATGGGTTTAGAGTTTATAATCCGTTTGTGCATATTTATTCGTCGTCAATAAAATGGGCTGTGACAACCAGTTTTTTTTTTTTTTTTTTTTTTTTTTTTTTTTTTTACAACTATCCATATATTGGTTGTCTAGTGAACGGTAGTCATTGACTTTGTTTTTTTTTTTGAACAAGTCATTGACTTTGTTAGATAAGCTAAAAAATTGCTTTTTTCATCAAGGTAATACTTAAAACTGCTTGGATGGTAACAAAAATCTCCTATTACAAGCATTAGTATATTCAACAAAAACCTCATGTTTAACAAATTTAGAAGGTATCTCACTAGCAACAAACATGTTAATCAATGCTTTTTTCCAAGTTTGCAACCTATTAGTATCATCACCGCTAGGATTCATTTCAAAGTCTAAATATGTTTGTTGTTGAAATTGGTTTTTTGGGACATATATAAGATTTGATGGACAAGGATAATGTTTATGAAGATCGAAAGTACCATTGAGACCATGGGCCACTAGAGTCCTATTGCAAAACTTGCACACCGCCCTTCTGAGCCCATCCTTCTTCATCCTACCCGCATCATAATGTTCTCAAATCAGAGCCCTCTCCTAATTTGTTTTTGCATAAATCTCATACTCTTCTTCTTCCTCTTTGTCATCATTTCTTTTCTTTTGTTACTTTGAGATTTTGGAGCTTTTGTTACAACAACCAGGGGTTCATTATCATCACACGAATCCGGCTCATCGAATCCGGCCCATCGATATATTAAATATTGGGGTTTTTTCAACAACTATGTCACTCTCCTAACAATGATACATTATATACGAATTAAATACAACAAACAACTGTATAAACATAACAGTGGCGAGAACTTTTAGGACAAAAACATAAATTTATCAAATATAATATATAAAACATGTATAAACATAAAAGAATAATTTAATTGTATGGATCATGCTGCAAAGCAAATGTAATTGTTTCGATACAATATGACAGTGGTTTTGACTCTGTGTGATGGTAAGTTTAAACCGCATAGATTAGTCGGACAAAATGTCAAAGATGATAAATACCCGAAAGGAAAAAAATTGCATAAGATGTTAGCCAAAGATTGAACTTAAGTTTCAAGTTATACATTTGTATGTTGCTATCTTTAGTTGCTACATGGTCCACTGAAATTACTCCGTATGTTATTTTCTAATATACTTCTATCTTCAGTATCTATTATGTTGTACAGTAATTTTTTAGAAACAAATTGTATAGATGCACAGAAATATTTTTATCGTATATGGACCATGTCAAATAAAGCATAATCATGAAAAGTAAGTATTCCCAAACACCTCATTTACGGTGTTCAAAGTTAGTTGTCAATTAGTAAAAGTACTACTATAAAAAATTTCAAGCTCAACACTTAGCAAGTACTTCATTATTGCATAATATCGTAAAGGTTAATGCCATGCTACTAAATGTGGTCTTATTCCACCCTTCACGAGACAGTTTCATCTCGGTATCCATAGTTGCTAATTGAGAGGAAATAAAAATGTGCAGATTGAACCATTTTTTTAGTGCTAGTTGTGTTGTAGGGGATGAAACTAAGACCTGCAGAGAATAATTCCATCAACGCCCTTCTATTATTTTCTTAATAATTGTTTTGCCATTGCAGCGTTTCTTTAACCATTGTTCACGCTCGATGAATGCGCCATCTTCATTCATAGTTTGAATTCTTATGAAGGACCTTCAACATCACAATAAAGTAAACAGTCAATGAGTCAAGAATATCCCCAATTATACTCATTTGGTAGCAGACATTGATTTCTAGAGTAAAACACACTCTTCATCACAATGTTTGACGTTCCAGACCTTGACTTTGATTACTTTCTTGTGATTTAGTGCTATCAGTTATTTTTATCATTAAATCTTATAGTATATTAGATCAAGCTCTTTTTAAAAATTAATATGGTCTAATACTTAAATAATCTAAGGGTGTGTTTGTTTCATTTAGATGTTCTAGGTCTGAATCTGACTACCACATCTTACTAGTAAGAGGTGGGTAGAACGTCTAAATCTAAACGAAAAAATGTTGTTTGTTTTTGTATAATTGTCCGAATGATTTTAAGTGCTCGTTTCTGCAATTTATTTAAGTAACTTGTATAAATATGAAATAAGACTTTTTATCATAAATATAACATAGTTAATAAACCATCAAATATATTATATTAACACGAGTCTTCAATTTCAATTATCGAGTAAGAGGCAGTAAGACAAGTCTCCCACCTCTTACTGAGTAAGATGTTATATGTCTAACTGGGTCTGACTCAAAAGAAAAAAACAAACAAGCAAAACGTCTGCCCACCTCTAACTGGTAAGATTAAGAGGGAGTAAGAGGGCTAGTAAGACTTTTTTTTAAAAAACAAACACACCCTAAGTTACATATAATGGAGGAAGACAATTTCTTCTATTAAATAACTAAGACAATTCAAAACTTAATATTAAGCAACACAACTATACATGCACGTTGTTAACTTATGCACCAACATATATATTTAACACCTTCTATTAATGTAATCATTAAAACACTCATATATATGCAAAAATACAATCAATAAACTACATGATACAAATCAAACAAGTTATTAGAATAAATTTTTTAAATACTCTCCTCAAACACATTAAAACATTCATGAAATAAAAATTTATACAATCTATAAAAACATAGCATGTCTATATTATTTACTATCTATTTTTAACATAATATAGTTTGTCATTATTTGAAGTTAATAAAACATAAAATTCTCGTCTTCTATAAAG
>JARVZY010005500.1:2500-10000 GCA_030686995.1 Artemisia argyi | reverse complement strand
TCCAATTGCAGGTAATGCCAAAATAGTTCTATTTTGTGAGGATGAATCAAATAAGGGTTTCCTTAGAAAAGGATTCTATCAAAAAAGATTCTATCAAAAAGGATTCTATAAAAACAATGATAACTAGATACGAATAGAAGAAGAAAAGAAGGAAATAAAAAAACATAGTATAGAAAAGATATCCAAAATGATATAGAAATCATTATCCTACCCTTATTTTTTATTTCCTTAATTTAATTGAATTTCATTTGATTAGGGCAAAACCTCTGCCTTTTTTAAAATATCCTGAACAGTTCCTGTAGGTTGAGCACCTTTTTCAAGGAAATAGAGAATAGCGGGAACGTTTAAATAAGTTTGATTCTTGATCGGATCATAAAAACCCACTTTCTGAAGATCTCTTCCTTCTCTTCGGGATCGAACATCAATTGCAACGATTCGATAGACGGCTCATCGGGATAGATGTAGATGAAAAAGAACCCCCCCCCCCTAGAACCGTATAGGAAGTTTTCTCCTCGTACGGCTCGAGAAAAAATGATGTTTTGTCTATGGATAAAATTAGAATTAGAATAAATAGAAAATCTGTAAAATGAATTATTCTATAATATAATTTCAAATTTCAATTTAACTCATAGTCATTTTTATTTAGCTGCGTTGCTGAAAAAAAATCATTTGTACTCATAACTCAAGTTCAATAATATAATAATAATAATTCTCAAATATATTAAAGATTTTTAAGATATTTTTTTATTGAGTGGTCTTTAACCCACCGTTTTTGTCTCGTTTAAAATTTATTTGGATTCTTTATTCGGATCCGTGAGACAATTGAAGTGGTGTTTCCTTGTTCTGGGATCCTTTATTTTTGTTTTAAATCATTGGGTTTAGACATTACTTCGGTGCTTCTTAATCCTTTCAAAATGGTAGCAACATACCCCTTTTGGGATTTCTTTCTATCAAAGAATCATACCGAGGTTGATTCATGCGCGATACACTGTCGATCGAAAAAGTTTTAGCCGTTCCAACAATTTTGAAAATTTGTTGGAATGGAATCCTTTCGATTTCTATATCGAAGATATACTTACGAAGTTGTTCCAATTTATTAATTGGCATTAACCCTAGATCGTTGCCCCTGAGAAATTAATAAATACTTTCTACTCGAGCTCCATCATGAACTATTTACATTAGAACCCAATAAAAAAAGAAGGGTTCTAGTAGAATAGAACAAACGACGTCGAGCCAAGAGCACCTTCATTCCTATATAAAATGGTGGATGTAACAATAAGAATCCACACCGGATCATGTCCTTCAAGTCGCACGTTGCTTTCTACCACATCGTTTTAAACGAAGTTTTACCATAACATTCCTCTAATTTGGAACCAGTATGGAATTGATTCAATTATGGAATCATGAATAGTCATTGGTTCAGTCGGTACAGAGACATAGTTATTTATATTTAATAGAGAATATCTACACAGATAATAAAGATTTTTCTGAATAAATTTTAGCAAAATGCCGTCTTTTTTTGTCTGAATATAACATTTTTCTATAAATCTCTATCTCAAAAAAATATCTAACAGAAATATTAAGAAATCCAAATATAGAAATAACATAACTAACAGAAATCGCACAAATAAAATAAATAAATAAATTCTATTTGACTCTGCCTCTTCAAGTGACTCAATAAGATAGACTGACCATTTTCAACTTCCCAACCTAGAAGGAATCATTACAAATCTTGATAGTTGAAAAAGTTTTCTACTTCTACATCATTCTTTGAGTCAAGTTTTACTCCTTTTTATTATCATAAAAAAGCAAGATCTCTCTTTCTTTTCAAATGGAATTGTCAATGATGCAAAGCAAATAAGCTAAATAGATCGAACAATAAAAAGAAATATCATTGTTAAATATTTAAATTTTCATATTTTAGGGATGCAATTTAGTTTTCACAAAAATGGAAACACTATTGTCACTGAAATAGGATAACCATACATACCTATAGGCTAAGCACTTCCTCGTTTTATATGTATTTTCATATTTTTTTAACCTGAGGTTAAGTAATCTTTTTCCAACTGTGATCTATGCCCCATTTTCTATGGGTCACAAAAGGGTTCAGTTACTTTTGCATGTCATTTGAACTCGATTTAGTTTGGTTTGTGAAAAAGTCAGATATGATTCCGCGAAGAATAAAAAAAGTCTATCCAAACCTTGAAACAGAACCTTGTTGAACAAAAAAGAAGTATTAGAATACAATGGATATGCTCTGGGACGGAAGGATTCGAACCTCCGAATAGCGGGACCAAAACCCGTTGCCTTACCGCTTGGCTACGCCCCATTTCTATTTTTATTGGATACTTATACTATTAAAGAATAATATTGGTATTAAGTGTTCGTCAATTCCAGTCCAACTATAGAAAATCTTTATTCTTTATAGAATCTATTATAGATTCGTGCTAGGATTTTGGCATGTGTATCTCTAGAATTAATTCAATGGAATTTATTGATCATTACATATAATTCAATTAAGATATTGTATGAAAGTATGATTTCTTCTATTCTCCTTTGAGAATCGGAGGATTTTTGATTGAGCGGAAAAAGAAGGATTTTTTGTCTACCTTACTTTACTTCATTTTTCCTTATATCAATAACTCAATCAAAATGCAATTATCTCGACGAAAAAAATGTCTGTTATGCTTAATATCTTTAGTTTGATCTGTCTTAATTCTGCCCTTTATCCGAGTAGTCTTTTCTTGGCCAAATTGCCCGAAGCCTATGCTTTTTTGAATCCAATCGTAGATGTTATGCCAGTCATACCCCTGTTCTTTTTTCTTTTAGCCTTTGTTTGGCAAGCTGCTGTAAGTTTTCGATAAGATCTTTAATACTATCCTAGAAAATTCATATTTATTCGAGAAAAATTATAACAATTGATAAGATCAAATAAGTCTGACAGTATGAACCTTCGATTCAAACATTGAAATTCTCGGATAGCCACGAGACGCCCTATTTCCTGATTTTAATCCTTTTTACGGCGAAATACCTTATTAGCTTCGGGTCCCTTACAATATCTAATTTGGGTATGAAAGTGATTTGTGGTAATCAAAGACTCTGATTACAAATTTCAACTTCATTTGAATTTCTGAACATTCTTTTCTATTTCTAGAATTCTTTTCTTGGTGTCAAAATAGGATATGTGATATAAAAATGGAGGATCTATTGTCTTTTCTCGTTTTTCTTTTTCAAAAAATGATCTTGGAGGTTGTGTAATGCTTACTCTCAAACTTTTCGTTTATACAGTAGTAATATTCTTTGTTTCTCTCTTCATCTTTGGATTCCTATCCAATGATCCAGGACGTAATCCTGGACGTGAAGAATAATTTTTTTGTTTTTATTGCTTGATTTTATAATTTTCTTAAGATTTTTTTTAGCTATTCCACACATTTAACAAGGAAAAAATAAAAAGGGGTTTGCAAAATTTGAAAGAAAAAATGGAAACTCATCAACGGAAACGGAAAGAGAGGGATTCGAACCCTCGGTACGAATAACTCGTACAACGGATTAGCAATCCGCCGCTTTCGTCCACTCAGCCATCTCTCCCAATTGAAAAAGATAATTACTATGTTACATTACACATCAAGTAAGGATTAAAGAAAGTATTTCTTTCACATTCTTTATCGTTATTATATAATTAGCAATTCAATTTAGATGCTCGAAAGATCCAAATAGAAAGATAAATAAAGAACACCTTCTTTCTTTTATTTTGTTCGAAGTGCCTTTTGGGCCTGGCCCGGTCAATACCCAGCCAGGCCTTTTTTTGTTCCAACGAATTCCCTTTATTTATAGGCAACATACTATAATATAAATAGCCAATTTGGTATCTGTATAAGAATATCCGTTCTGGGGTTTACATATACCTATAATTTTTGTTATAATGGAAATTGAGAAGGATTTTTGATTAAAAAAATAAATTAAGTATGTATCAAAAAATTTTTGCTTATTCTTATGTCATTAGGCAAACCAAAATTGATATTCAAATCCAAGAATAATTCACGAATTGTCAGTCAATAAATAGTTAATGGTTCCCATAAATTTAGGCTTTTTGAGTGAAAATATACATTTGATTTTTCAATATAAAAGTGAGTGGAAGTTTGTGTGTTTTGAGATACTATACAATCAATCGAAGGGGCAGATCAAATACAATCAAAAGGGGAAAAACGGTTTCTTTTCTAATTTTTTCTAAATTTAGAAAAAAGGATTAAAAAGGGATGCAAGTACAATAAACTCAAGTTTACTAATACAACTCAAAAAGGGAAATTTTTATCCTATTGTGTATCGTTTTGGCGGCATGGCCGAGTGGTAAGGCGGGGGACTGCAAATCCTTTTTCCCCAGTTCAAATCCGGGTGCCGCCTCATCAACAAACGAATCGAAATCTCTTGTTCTGTTCCGCTATTTTTTTATGTTCTGGGGATTTTGTAAAAGATTGGAAATCTTTGAATCTAAAATTCAAAGAAAGATTATAATGGTCGAAGCAAGACTTCCAGATTCTCTTCTACTGCTAATGTAATGTCTATTGATTGGGTCTTGAATTACATTGGATAACCGGCCGAGAATTCCACTACTAGTTGGGAAAGTACTTTCTATACTGTAATCTACATATATAGACTCGCGAGAATCTCTGAGTGTTCAGGCATTCAATCACTATTAGATTGAGATTGGATAGATAATTTACCTTTTATAGAAAATAAAAAAAAAAGCCCAAAACAATTTTTACCCCTCGTCAAGAGTATAATATACTATATCCCAACTCCTTCAGAGAGACAATCGGGAAAGGGTACGGATTATAAATCATATAGGAATTTTTAAAATCCATTTATTTGATTGATTCATCAATAGTGTTCGCCCAGAATCCCTTTTTGACTCTGGACCATTCATTCTACTATTATTAGTGAGCAATAATGGAATAATTCTATCATAGAGATAAGGGACATAATTCACATGGATATAGTAAGTCTCGCTTGGGCTGCTTTAATGGTAGTCTTTACTTTTTCCCTTTCACTCGTAGTATGGGGAAGAAGTGGACTTTAGAAGCACTCCTAATTTAGTTGAGAAATGAAAAGGTATCAATTGTTTTATAGATCGTTCTGCAACGCATTCTTTATTTAAATTGAAATAATTTTCAAATAAAAATATCTTCATTTCGAAATTCCATTAGATTCTAGTGGAGAAATGTATTCTATAACAGTAAAACAATTATTTCAGATTCATTGGAAGTTTTCAGATTCATTGGAATATAAATATATATATATATATAAATGTATGAAAGAAAAGATTGGGTCCTACGTCAATTCCAAATATGGATTAATAACTACATATATTGAATTGAAGATTGAAGATAGAAGCTAATATAGCATACCCTTTTTATTAGAAAGTCAAGTACAACTTTATACACTACTATAACACTAATAGAGAGTATGGTAAGTAATAAAGCAATTTCTTACTTACCATACTCTCGGATCTCATAGAATATCGCCGATTATAGCCCCTTGATTTCAGCAAAAATAGAATACTTTTCTTTTGATTTCTTCAAAGAATTCAGAAGTCGAGTTTCATTTAAAGTAATTAATTAATTATTTTGACTTACTGTTTTTACGTAAATTATAAGTAGAAAAGCAGTAGGAACTAAAATGAACAGTGCAGTAGCAATAAATGCAAGAATATTTACTTCCATAATCTCATCGTTTTTTTTTATTTCACAATACAATAACTCGGGATTTAATCCCATAGAGATGATAAATCTTTCACCTGTCAATTCAATGAATGCATTACCTATCGATGATATTGAATCGGATCAATATCATGAATAACAATATCTGAGCTATTAAATTAATTAGTCGTGGAGAATTAATAGTATATAACATATGAAGATCTTTTATCCATACCGAATCCAAGATAGGATTCCCGGACCAATCAAAAATTCCTTTATTTATCCTTCTTTTCTGTTCTTTCTTTTCTATAACCTACCTTAGGTCTTCCTTCTAGAACCATCAAATGAAGTATAATCTAACCCGTCCGTTTCCATTAACTACAAAACCCCACCAACAAACAATACAAGCGAAGTGGAAAAAGACAGGAATTAGGTTTTAAATTTTAGTGATCCTCTTTTCTTTGGAAGACAAAACAAAGAAGTATGAGAAAGACGAGTCGCGGCCGAAAAGATGAAATATTCTGTCAACTTCACTATTTTAGTTATTTTCATTTTATTTTAGGGTGTGTTCTTTCTTCGAGAGAATCCTGAAAAAAAAAAAATAGAGGGAAACCCCTTCGGAATTCAATTATTCTCTCTGTCCCTTCATTTCACAGAAAATGGAGAGGCGAATTGATGTACTTATTGGATCCGTCGGGACTGACGGGGCTCGAACCCGTAACATCCGCCTTGACAGGGCGGTGCTCTAGCCTATTGAACTACAATCCCAGGGAAATAAGAAGAGATCTAGCAGAAAATTTAGATTCTTTTTTTTATTCTCTTGTCTTGTATCAGGTATTTCTTAAGAACAAGAGGGTTATACCATCTGATAGTAGATTGGCGAATTGTTGGGCCGAGCTGGATTTGAACCAGCGTAGACATATTGCCAACGAATTTACAGTCCGTCCCCATTAACCACTCGGGCATCGACCCAACGCCTAATTCATTTTAGACGTTCCATAATCAACTTCCTTTCGTCTCCCAAGTAGACTTGACAAATACATATCACTTGAAATCAAATATAACATTTGATATAAAATAGAAAGTCTCTTCTGAGTAGACTAATAGAAGGACTTGACAAATACGGATCACTTGATAGAAAATCCCACTCCTATAGTCTTTAGTCTTGGTATACCCCCAGAGGGACTTGAACCCTCGTTTTCTCCGTGAAAGAGAGAGGTCGTAACCACTGGACCATAGGGGCCTATGCCACCTTCATTCATAAATCAACTAGAAATAGGTAATAAGACAAATACCATAGGTAACTAAGGCCACCTTAACTTAATATAACTCAGGCCTGGAGCCGCCTTTAGGATTTAGGTGATGCATAGTATATAAATAAAAGGGAAAAACTCGTTAACTATTCTGAGGATTAATGGTAATCAAACTTTACCATTAAACTATACAATCTTGAAACTTGATTTCATTGGTCTTTCTCGTCTTTATCTTTCTGATTCCCAAAGGGTTATGCGTTGGATCCAAGATCCTTCACTCCGCAGTAGATTCAAGGTGGTTTACCAAACTATGATTTGTTCGGTCAAATTATATTGAGCCCTAAGTCATACTGTCAATTAACGACACGACAGGACAGGACAAGAGGGCAATAAAAGAAGAGAGAAGACGGAGATCTAGATTAGCTATACCCGCGTTAATAATAATATAAGTTAATAAATACAACATTCATACAGTTTTCTGGTATTCAATATTGAAGTAGATTAGAATATCTATGCCGTTATTATACATTATAATATAATTAATAAGTTTT